>OMLM01019987.1:0-31228 GCA_900302695.1 Helostoma temminkii | reverse complement strand
ATGCATCAACATCTCTCTTCTCCCAGTTGGACTTTGCCAGGTAAACATAAAAACATTCAGAGATTTTCCTGTGCTGTGTTTCAAAAGCTTCGCCTTATTTCAGGCTGCAGTGTAATGAGCGTGATATTTTTCAAGCTGATTTCATGGTTATGTAACACACAGATGGGGTTAGATTTACCTCAACATTCTGTTCCAACGTTGCACCTCTGCCTCTATCCAGCCCGTCCCGCTCTCTCTCCTCCTCTCTTTGGATTGGATTACCCTGACTGACACAACGGCCCCCACAGAGAGTGACACATGACAAAATACGGTGGTTCATCATCCGTGGTCGAGCGCAGGCCTGTCAGGTCAGAGCTCAGTGTAGCTCTCCTAATAGGAACTATCCCAGGGTAAACAACTCCCCATAATAGAAGCCTACAGATGCACACACAACTTGCTAGTCTCCGCTGACACTAAAGATACCGCAGCTTCTTTTAACTGTCATTCACTGGAAAGTTGACAGCTCCAGCACTTTACTGGATCTCACCTTAACTGACCAGTGCAATCACAGTTTACTGCTGTTGGCCCAAATGCAGCTCCACTGTTACAGCTGTAAAAAAAATATCCCTCAGTGAGGAGGCCTTGTGACTGTAGTTGTCTAGTTATGGAAAAGTGTTAATGAGGTTTGCTCCCAGTTCTCCCCCTTAACCCTCCCCATCGTTGGGTTTGGAGTGACCCTCCCAAAATGACAGTGGTAATTACTCCATTCTGGAATAGAAGATCATGTGATGTTTGAGGACAAGTGGTACAGAGGTCCGTTTTGCTCTTCTTTTGTTGCTATTTAGCAGGAATTGTATTAAACCTGAAAGTGTATTTTCTGCTATCTATTGCTCATAGGTAAATGATCTTTAAATTCTTTAAGGGTTGGATTGGGGATCAGGATGGGACAATGCCATGGAATCACCAAGGTACAAGCTTCTGGAACCACAAGCAGCAGAGAATGCATTAGCCATCACTGATGTTGCCAGAAATTCAGAAAATCTATTTTAAGAACATGCAAATTTACAAACGTAAATCCGTATGGAAATGCTAACTAGAATGTGAGGGCAATTGGAGCTACTGTTAGATTAAACTTCCAATAAAAGTCTGTTATAACCACATTGTCTTCCCTATTCAGTCTGTATTGATGAACCATTCCTTTTACACCTTGTAATTGTGTAATTACAAATCCATTAAACAATTACTATACGTATCCATGTAGTGTAATTTTATATGGCAGTTCAGATAAAGACAAAGCCAACACACAGAGGCACATTGTCTTAACATAATCCCTGCACTTGTGGGGGCAGAAGCCCCTTATTCTTCTCCCATGACACTATCAGCCTGCAGCCACAGCGGCAAATCCCGCTGTTGTTGGAGGAAGACAAGGCATTACTTCCTGTGTCAGATTAGGGTTATCGTAGCTGAGTTATTATTATGGTGACTGATTTAGATGCTTGCTCTCTCTTTCTCTCTCTCTCTCTCACTTGCTCAACCAGACACACACATTACTGTAGAGTATTTACAGTGTTATCAGCCCATTATAATGTTGGATAATCTGCACTCTGGGGCAGTTAGCTGGCAGCTAGATTCTTCATGGGGACTTTGGCCTACAAAAAACTACAACAAGCAAATCCATGGTTACATTCTGTAGAGATGTGCTTTGTATTATTTCATGCACAAAAAGCTTTTAGTGTTAAGAGGTAATTTTTTGAAACAATTTGGATTTAGATTTCGGTAGACCAAAGAGAGGCAAAGGGGTGATACGACGTAGAAGAGAAGAGGGAGGAAAATAGCTTAAAACACTGATTGTTTGGCAGTAGAACAAATAAGACACAGATGGAGAAAGAGAGCGAGAAAAGACAAAAGAAGAAGAGAAGAAATGTTTGCCGTAATTACAGAAGATAGAAAAAGTATCAGTGTCTCTAGTCTGAGTCGATTTATTTTGTTTTTCTTTATTGAGACTGTGCTATGATACTCTAGGTCTTTTATACACTTCTCTACATTAAAACAATACACTGTTTACCATTACGCCCACACATTGTTGTAGCATTGCATTCCAAAGCCGTAGGCATTAATACGCTGCTGCAACCTCGGGGTTGGACCAAACTAGGGGCAATAAAAACTGCAGCTGACATTATTATTTTTTCACTGTTGATATACTGTCCCAATCAGTTGTAGATCATCCAGCAGGCACAAAACACTTCCACTGTCACGATGGGAATAGGAGGCAGGTGGGCAGCACAACTGCTACACCTAAAGGAAATTTGCTCCAGTTCAGCTACAGGAGCATAGTGATCACAGCTCACAGTTGGTGTTCCAGTTCATTCCAATAAATGCTGGATGGTCCATTATTTGAAATGTTAATAAATTCTGCAGCATGAATAATTCTCCTTTATGTCTATATGGCGCATTTAGCACACACAAAGCCTGCATTGCATTTGTGCATTTACAAAAGGATTTTTGAAGCAGGTCTTAATAAAATATTGAGTTGCTTATATGTATGTGACAATAGGTCTTTAGCTTGATTTATGCCTCTGCACTGAATCTGCACTGTACTTGTGGTGTAGTCATGGGCACCCACAATTCCAATGCGGTAGACTGACATGCTCCTCTGAAATGTAGCTACACCTTATGGTGACTCAAACCATCTCAGCCACGATGGTCCACTCAGTAGCATCGCAGCTTCTTGTTTTTGTGCTTTGCAGTAGTTTTAGGTAAAGTAACTGCTCCCTATCTGTTAGCTCCAACTCTAAGACGCTCAGTTTCAATCACCGTTGTTTAATACGACAACATAATTCAACACAGTTGCAAGCAGTGACGTAGAAACCCCACTGCCAAGTTGCGATTTGGTGGTGTCATTGTAGACACACTAATGAACATGTATAAACAACAACTTAGACTACATCATAGTCTCTGCATAGATTCAATGCCACAGCATAAATCAAGCTTTAGTCAGTATAGTCTGTGCAGAACAGTTGAAAATGTGCTCCAATGTTCAGCCGAGACTCTTATGAACTGCTGCACTAATTTATTTGAGTTTATTTGAGTCTCTTTATCGCATTTTTTGTTTCCCCTGATAGTCAAGACCTATTACCACGTACATACTGTGAACTGCATGTGTATTCTCCTCCCTGACTCCCTTTTTTTAATTCATGTGTGTGTAAAACTACATATTGCTGCCTTGTCATCCACAAGATACACATCATTCCCTGCTTTTAAGTAACTGATGTGCACAAGATACACGTTGATTGTCTTGTTAAGGTTAATTCAAGGGCAGGGGACAAACATGAGGGCCTTTGGTGTGATTAATTTCCTGCAGGTACAGACGATACACATCATTCCCTTGTTTTGGTTAATTGTAGTGCAAAAAAGGTTATTACATTAGAAGATGTTATTAACATTTTTACTTAGTTTGAAAGAAAATCAGCCTTATTGTTCTTTGAAAGATAACGCTGGGTTTTAGTTCATTTAAGTACACAAGACTCATTAACTCATTTCAGTTCATCTGAGAGCACAATTGTTGAAAATAAGTGGCTTATGTGTTCTAGTTTGTTCTAGTTGTCTGGGTGGGTCATGTGAGGTAATGAATGATCACTGCATACATGACTCAGTGTATGGAGTAAGTAGAGTGCAGAAGGTCACCCTGGATTATTTTAGGTGCCAGGGTGTCCCCAGGGGGGGTCTCTGTCAAAGGTTAAAATCAACAGGTTAGGACACGGACGAAGGGAAATCGACTCCAAAAGAGATATGACAGGTTTAGAGGCCACACAAGCAGGGGAGGACATATGGATGGATACATGCTGAACTTGAACCTTGAGTCTCAGGTTATAAATCGTAGTCTCATGGGGCCATTATAGAAGAGAGAGAACAAAAACAAAAAAATAGGTGGAAGAATTTAAGGTCAGAGTTGAACTGATGTGGTTATTGCTGAAAGCACTAAGGATTTTAGATTAGCAGCTGGGCCGAGGGATGGATGAGGTTATTCATGACAATATATCTGCTGGAAATCTGTTACTACATTCACTTACAGTCACAGTATATAAATCTGTTTATTCTCCAATTATAATTTGCCCCGGCCACTTGTGTTATGCTAACAATGAGTTCCGGCTTCTTTGAATTACAGTGTGCATGTTGATTTTGTGCTCCCTGTGGATTTATTTAATTGCAGTGGCCTCATAATTTATCAACTTGGTGGAACTGTTTTATATTTTATGCACTTTTCCATTAAGAGCACAATATAAATTATAATTATTATTTTAACAATTATTGCACTGTTCTCTTAATTAAGCCTACGGTAAAGATGGGGTTACCAGCTGGCCTGAGGCCCCAGACCTCCAGAGGAACCAATAGTTTGGGGTTAAATTCATACTAATTGTTATATGATTGATTCAAAATGAATTTGCATCACTAAAACACAAAATGAACCGAGATAGATCTTGCATTATTTACTTGTGGCTCTGACTTACAGAAGAGTCCAGTGTCAAGACATTCCTTTTATTTTATCTCCTTTCATTTTGTGCTCAGATGATTTAATTTCTATATAAATATTGATTTCA
The DNA here is from genome assembly GCA_900302695.1 of Helostoma temminkii. Classification (NCBI taxonomy): domain Eukaryota; kingdom Metazoa; phylum Chordata; class Actinopteri; order Anabantiformes; family Helostomatidae; genus Helostoma; species Helostoma temminkii. Next base: position 26,651 of record OMLM01019987.1, on the reverse strand, counting down.
TAAAAAATGACCACAGCAAGTAATACACAGAACTTCTAGGCAAAGGCCACGTGGGTGTTGTTGCCCGTGGCCTATTATTCACCAGTTGAAGCTGGTGAATATTTGAACTGAACTGATCTGATCTGATCTTAAGAAAATTAACATTTTAAAACATGATTACATTTTAATAACATTTTCAGTGTCTTGTCTATACATGCACTCTACTGTCTCTGTTTCTGTTTAAATTAATTGAGATATTATTTTGGCGTAGCTTAACAAGCCTATGTAATTATCCACTTCCCTGTATGATTTAACATTAACATAATACATGATTATAGAAGTTTATAGAATCTTATTAAGATTCCAGAATTTCTTGTACTGAACATTCGAGTAAAACCTGGAACATGCTTTCTATAGAGGACCACCACAGGAAACATGTATTGAAGAAGATATTAGGTGTTGTGCCACCTTCTGCAGTAAGCTTGAATCAGACTTTTATTCATCATTGTATTGGCACCATTTCATTATATCTAAAATTCACATATATTCTTCTTACAGTTAATTGTTAAATTCTAGCCCTAATGCTTATAGTACACACTTTGCCTAAATTACACCAGAAATTAGTAATGCATTTTAGATATGTTTACAGCTGAATAGAAAGTTTGTTTTTTCAAATAAACAAATCAGGTGTGGCTTCCCTGGTTCTCAAGCATCACTACCCCACTTGTTTTCCAGCTTATTCTGCCCTGCCCACCAAATGTTGATTACCTGGGTCAAGTGAGTTCAGAGGATAGTTGTAAAGCAAGCAGGGCACTGGCCCTTGAGGGCCAGGGTTACCCACCTGTCCTTTAGATGGATATTATTTTATAATGGATCAAGAAGGTCTGGACCAAGGTGCACTCGGGCACTAGAGATCACCTCCAACACAAATGTGGCAAACATGAGATAAAAACAGAGAAATGATTAATATTCCCTTATTTATATACATCATCACATAATTTCTGTCTGACATTACTGTCTGAACCAGATCATCATTGTTTGATTTGACATTTTGGTTCAGTTGGATTGAATTTGCTATCCTTGGCTTTGTTTTTATTAGTATTATTATTATTATTATTATTATTATTATTATTACATTTGGAGTGGAGTGAACGCCTGGCTTTTGATTGTTCTTTAACAAATAGAGCTCTGAAGGTTTGGCAGAAAAATAAACCTGTAAAAGGTTAATCTGAAATTGACCTGTGAACTGATGTCTTAGCTCATTGTGTGCCACCTTCACTCTACTACTGCTACTAAAAAAATAAAAATAAAATTCTCCCCTTCATGTGCTCTCCCAGAGCAGTCCTGGAAAACCAGTCCACCAGTGTTTCTTCGATGACTCATGTCTCCTTTTTGAAACAACACTAATAACTTGTAGAGTTGTTGCTGCTGCTGCTATCAGCGTATTCTGATGGCTGAAACAGCTTGTCGTCAAATCAATAATAATTACACAACGAAAGGCCTTTTGCACTAATGATTTTACACAGCAGAGCTATATCAGAGTAGTCGGGGTAATAAACATTGCTCTTTTGTCTATAGAGAAAGGGAAAAAGTGGGTAGGCATGAAGCTGCAGTGGAAATGAGGCAACAATGTGGGGGATTTATGTGAGGAAAGGGTGATGGAAGAAGGCAAGAAGGCTTTCAATCACTGTGCTTTGACTCTGCATTTCTGTTGCGGATTCTTTGAAGGCATTTAAATAGCATCAAAAGCACTTTCTGAACACATGCTGAGTGCATTATCCAGACACATTGTGGCGCGCTACGTCATGTTAACAAAAAAAAGAAAACAACACTTACACCTTTATTAGATAACGAGGAATTACAATAATCAAATTAAGTTAGATTAGTTTAAACTTTAATGATCCCTGTGGGGAAACAGAGCCATTACAGCAGCAAACAATAAGAGCAAATAAGAATACAGCTGCGGAACGAGAACACAGCATGTGAAGGTGATGTATCATTCATGATTTATTACGGCAGAAAGTTATTAAAAGCATAGAAAAGACGTGAGGCGAGGATTCGACAAGGTGATTGGCTTTGCTCGTAGTGGGGGAAAGTGAACTTTTTTTTTTTTTTTTTTTTTTTGACATCATTAAAATGTCAGTTTGCTTTGCTGATATTTGAAATAATGACCCAGGGTTGAAATATGAATGTCTCCTATGGGGCCCAGGAGGGTTAGGGGTCTTGTGAATGAGTGATGTAGAGGAGCATAGGCTCAAAGAGAGAGGACTGGGAGGAAAGGAGACAACAAAATCTGAAGCGATAGATGGATGATTCATGCATTGTACGTGCACAGGACTGTTGCAGACCTGTGTTGCATATACTATATATTTATAGCATGTGCCTCAAACACACAAACCATTAGCAGTCATTAGCAGTGCCATGTCTGAGGTATCTTATAAACATTTTCTGTGGTTCCACACTCAATAGCAATGTCATTAGGGCCACTACAGTATAGGCAATCACATTACAGCCTCTCATGCGAATACTTATTAGGAAGATCTCCCATCTTTTTATCTGCTTTACCATCACTGTCTGTCTGTCTGTGTTATTTTCTCTGTGTGAGAAATATTGCTTTTATCCCCTTGATATTGCCCTTTTATTAAAAATTTGACTCCATCCTGTCCCCTGCCAATAAGATGGAGGAGAGGGTGTATTTTGCTCAGCAGCTCAGAGGGTAGCAGTCTGTAAAAGCAGCAGTGAAAGCTGCCTTGCCCCAGCTTAAAGAGCTGCTAACCCACCTAAAACAATTTCATTTGTCACGGTGTCAGTGGAGAGTTTCACTGCTCCATGATGGTGTGTAAGTGCTGTTTCAGGAAGCTTTTTCACCCCAGCCAGTGAGAGAAATACCTGTGTTGGAGAATCTGTTAAATCAACTAGGAGAGAAGAGCATTCACATGTGCAGACGTTTGCTCTCTGCATCTATCGAGTGGAAATTTTGGTCAGTAATAGACATTCCCAACCCATTTGAGAGGCATGTGTTGTAGGAGGATGAGCTGGTTATGTGATATAACACCAGCGCTGGGTAGAAATGCATGCAGTAATGCGATTACTTTGGTTACTGTGTTCCTCCAGTGCGTTTGTTCTGAGTTGAAGGAAGGGTAAGCCCTACTGTTTTAGTGTGAGGATATTATATTTGGAGTCATGTCGGACCACTGTGGTTAAGCTAGATGTGGATGGTAACATTTTCATCCTCTGAAGTTTTCTTGAACATCCATGTTGGCATTCAGTTCATCTGACGGCTGCTTGGAAAACCACCTACCCTTACAGGCAGGGCTATGTCCCTTATGTTTTCAGCAAAGACACAGCTCTTTATCACATATGACATTTTTGTATGCTAAACCCAATTCATAGCTGTAGAAGATATACTTTTAAGTAGAATGAGCAGAGTGAAGCTCTGGTGGAAGAGAGTGTTTGGAGTAGCAACTTTGAGATTTCCTAGTCAGAGCTCTAAAATGAAACATGGAAAGTAAACATGCATTAATTAAGCATTAGGTTTTACTACAAACTCAGAGCAGCTAAAATATACTCGAGTGAGTATAGTTTGTTGTGTTTTCTTTAAATTTAAATGCAATTCTTTTTTTGTTTTACATCCCAGATCAACACACACATTTAAGCTATTTTCTCATATGAACTGTGGACAATATCTGGAGAATCATGTTTAAACATTGTCTGGTGGTGGGGCCTAGTTAAAAAGTGCAGGAGTCAGGACATCATACAAATCAGATGAGAAATTACAGTGTTGTGTTAACATCAGTTGGTGCGCAGCTGGTAGTGGATGATGGCTGTTTCAGATGTCTAGCATAATACTCGCAAATGTGAAGTAATACTTAAAGTATCTGTTAATTGTCATTATCACTGTCATTAAGTTTTATATATTATCATGTAATTTATTATTAATAAATATAAGTGCAACAAACCTTAGTCACTGTAGATATAGACTGTCTGCGGAAGCTTTGGAGTTGAAGACACGTCTGATCGAGGTGAACTGAATAATGGAAAGCAATATCACAAGCAGTGCAACTAATACCATCTGTCATTTTTCATTACATATGAAAACCCACAGCAAATATTACCTGCTAAGTCATTTGTATTGTTTGTCCTCAAAACCTCCTATTTCTCACTTTCTCTCAAATTCTTTCTCCTCATCTGAGCTTGTGCTTCTCATTATTACTTCACGCACTGACTGGTGACCTCTTGCGACATCTAGTTTGCATGCTTTAAGACTTTTGTACCCAGAACTGATGTGATGTAGCTAGATGGGCTCGTCGTGTCTTGTCTTGTTTTTGGTAACAAGATGAACTCCACCTTAGGAAGTGAGGTGACAGCCAGTCGTACATAGCAAATCAGAGATTTAATCAAAAAGCTCATTCTCATGCAGGAATAATATCAGGTGTTTGTCATTGCTGGAAACATTGAGAAGCACAGCCTGAATAGAGAAGTGACTGATGCAGCACGTTAGCTGTGGAATTCAGTTTAATCATGGCCTAATTGATGTTTTATGCAAATGCTGATGCAGTATGTGCTGGAGCTTTATTGCTTTCCATGTGCTATACTCATTCTTTGCAATACATTGTGAATTGTTTTGTAATTAATCATTATTACTATTTCCCCAAAATGTTGTTGTTAATAATTGGAATTCTGGTACGAATGATTAAAAATGATTTTATGAAACCAATGCTATATTCTTAGTCATTGTAATTCACAGAGCGTGAGTTAAGTTCTCTTGAATCTCCAGCTGGCCTGGTGCTCACTCTGTCCTCCAGGCTTGTTTTCTGTATCTGAAGGTGGAAAGGTGGGTCACCTGAGGATGGCCCCGCGGCCAACCCATCCAGAAAGAATGCATAAACACCTCCTCCAGCATCACTCACAGTCCTGCGCTCGGCAGGAGACGCAGCAGTAGCTCACTGATTACAAACTAAATACCTCCCTCTGGCGTCATACCTGCCAAGAAAGGTTTAAACCTCAGGTGCCAGGGAATGGGAGGAAAATCAACATCATCTACAGTGCAGAAGCACATTGACAAGTTTCTTTGTCAACGAGGTGATCAAGGTATTTCCTCCGAGATGAGACACAGGCACCCATCTGTTTAAATAAACTGTACTTAGACAGAGCTTTCACTTCTCAGTGCAGCCTTGATTGATTCACAGTAGTCACAACAGAAATTAAGCTACAAACAAACATGACGAGCTAATTTGTTTTTACATGTTCTGTGGCAGGACAATGTCATCTGATCATTCATTCTGTTTATCTGTCACTTTGAACTCATAAACATTGTTGCAGAGCTCCGGACATCACGTGACCAAACCTCTTTTATCAGTGGCATCTATAATACAGTTACTGTTGTCACATTTAGTTTTTACTTTTAAAAAGATTTTAAAGCCAAATTTAGCTTCAACCTAGAACCCGGACTGTAACTGCTGATGGAGCTACGAGTTCTGCAAGTTTTGTCCCACAAATCTGGTTATTTATTTTAATCTTGATGGTGAGAAGAGGATTCTGAAAATACTTTTATACTTTTATACTGTGTAGTTGCGGTGAGTCATGTCAAACTAGATGTTCAAACATCACTGTACACTTATTAGTTATCATACGGTATCATCATCATACGGACTGACACAAGCTGGAATTACAGACCTGCACTGTGCAGACATCATTTTCCATTGTAACATCATAATAATTCATATTTGCTTAAGCAATAAGTGCAATGAAAGTGTAGTTACTGGTAAGCTAACTAGATGTAGCTAATATGTACAGCTCTATGTTTGATTTAATAATTTAACCACAGGTTGCTATAGGAATGCATTATCTAAGGCACCACTGCAACATTAAAATGATATGATACATAATAACCATCATCATACAAATGTCATGAAAGTTTCGTTTTAGGTGGAGTCAGGTAAAACGCCAAATTAGTGGTCTCTCAGCCTGTTTGTCTTAATTAAGTGGTGGACAGGGGTCAACATAGTCACTCTGACCAGTCTGCAGTCCCATCCCATTATATAAAAAAGTATACAAAATGAAATCAGATTGAATCAAAACTGGCACAAGGCTTCACTTGGCTTCAGGGATGAACTGTTTAGAATTTGATGCTCACAGCTCAGGTTCACTGTGACCTCTTACCTCCATCCCAGTCTCATCAATGCTGTAACTCAAGAATATCTGGAAGGAATTTCATTACTATTGGCACAAACATGCACTTGTACCCATGGATGAACTGATTAGAATATGAGCCTGCAACATTAAAACCACCAGTTAGAGCTAATGTCGTGGCCATTTGGGTTGTATGAGGTAGATTCTCATGAAATGTGTTGATTATATTTATGGTTCAAAAGAGAATATGAAATAAAATTAAATTTTGCACAAGGGTTAACTGATTAGAATTAGTTTGGACAGATGTACGTATGTAAACTGCAAATGTATGGACCCAAAATGCATTATGGACACATCCAGCCACATAGTGGTGATTCTAACTTTCACATATTCCTAATGTGTCAGTCACAAAGTGAGCTTGCTGTACTGTCTAAACTACAAGTTGTCACTGGACTCTTTTGCACCTGACTTACTTATCTACAAAGCAATGGCTACATTAAGGAGATGTATTGACTCTAAATTGAGCAATATGTATTGCTGTATTTGAGCAATGCTTATCCTGAGACAGTTAATCCCTTTCTTTAATGAATTAACTAATTAAACACCCACTTTTCACAGCTGAGGTGACTAAGGAGGTGGACTACTGCTGTGCTGTAGGGTATGTGTGTGTTCGAGGTGAAAGAGCAATATGGTGGGAGGGTGGGCGAGTCAAGCTTAACGTTTGCAGCAAGAGCGTCTCTTCTCAGGAGCGCTGACATGCACGGCTCATCATCAGCCCTCAGGGTGACTTTTACCCTCGAACACTGCTAATGCTTGAGAATAACTGGTCGACAACAATTCAGTTTTCTGCATCACTGACCTCCTACTAGGCCTTCTGGATGACTGCCACGATATATACACGGATGGATGGAGAGATAGATGGATGAATAAACAGTTCTTAAGATGCAGCAGCATGGAGGAAGTAGCACATAGAACATGGAATCATTAGCATTTTCTATATAGACACAAAACTTCTGCTATGGAGATATATCCAGTGGCCCGTTTGCTTTTTGCACCACTTTCTGTGTTCATGAAATTGACTTTATTCTTAACCCATCAGTCTACAATCAGTAACACAGAATGGCAAAGTGAATATTAGATGGGAGGTGTTGGGTCTGGCTTCCATGTTTCTCTTTTATGACTCCAGTTCCCAATGATCAGACTCTCAAAACAAGTTGAATTTCAACTCAAACCGAAAATGGTAAATCAAAAAGATTAAGAAGATTAGGATTAAAATTAAGAATTAATAGAAAACCTTAAAAGAAAGTTCCAATTCACTGTGAGGTGATTCATCTGTTAAAATGTTAACCAAATAACAGATTCAAGGCTAAAAAAATCATTTTAGGGAACTTGTTCTTCCGCCAAACATACTCAGCTGCATGTTTCATCACAAAAAAGGCAAGCTAAAGGAAACAAAAGTGTGTAGCTATCAATTTAGATGGCAAACATGCAGTGATATACTCATAGTTAAGAGACTCTCGTCTTGCTCCAACAAAACGAACATGCAAACACTTGAGCAACTGGAGCTAAGTGTGCACAGTAACGTACTGCCTGCTCGAGAGCACTTCTATGTAATTGTGCATTTAAAATGGCGTCGTTATTGTTTGTCGTGCAGAGGCAGCAGACAATGAATGGACAGATTTGGGCTTTATGATGCGCCGCTTAATGTGACAGCAGACACTAGTTGCAGAAAGTGGGACAGTGTGTCTGTGTATGTGCGTGCTTGTGCTTGTTGACAGCACAGACATCAGCGTAATAGACTCTGTGTTGATTGAAAGACCCGACAGAGGAGTTTGGGGACTAATAACTATTATGAAATTGATAATGTTGGCAGGCGCCTGCTCAATTCGCACCTGCTACTGTTTTCAATATAACAAGAGAAAAGCAACATCATTCACAAATTATGCCCCAAATATGAACACACTTCATTTTATTCTGCCATTTACACTCTGCTGTAACAATAGCAACATGGAGAGGGAGGGAGTGTAATGGCCATAAGTATCAGGTTGGTGACAGGCAGCTCATTGATTTGAATGGCCAGAGAAGCAAATCCTGGTCAATGGAGGTCGAAAACAAATACTCAGCACTGCTTCAGCAGCCAAGCCAAGGCGTGTCCTCAGTTCTATCTGTGTTACCAGTGAAAATGGAACTACATTTAAACCCAATGGCAACATCTTAAAACTGCTACAGATGGGTAGTTGTTTTGCTTTGCCTATTTATCGTAAAAGCTCTTTTTGAATTTGTTTTTAGTTCTTAGTGAAATAGCGACCCATCTCTTTTCCAGCAATGGCCTGAAATGTCTTGTTTGTAAGCGAGTTACTGTGGATTCCTATCTGATTGGTACAATAAATTTCTTTTTGATGCTACTGTGCGTACAGTCGTGCTTTTGGTATGTCGGTGGACTGATTTACTTAATATTCCTAGGACTTTTTGCTGCCCCCTGCTGTGCAAATGCAAATCACAAATCCCACTAAGGAACATTTATCCCTGGAAAGGTTACTGGGAAGGAAGTACCAGGAACATTACCAGTGATAATGTAGTTGTATTCCTACATTGGCAATTTAAGAATATATGTTCTTGCTGTGTTTAAAGTACACAGACTCAATATTCAAAATTTACTCCAGTACAAGGAGTACAAGAAGTACCCTTTACTTAAAGTACTGTACAAATGTAAAAGTACTCCACTAAGATAACATTGTATTTTGAACAATCTAGAACGTTATTAATTTGATAACATAAATGTAGAAGTCTGGTCTAGATGAGTCTGACAAATGTTGGCTTTGTTCAACAGACTATCAAACTAAACCAGCAGTCAGTAAAGTTGGGGCTGATTTTAATCACCAACATAGCTACAGTTTATTACTTATTATTTATAATCTGTTGAAGAACTGATGATTTCCTCTCTGGTAATGGTAATATGGATTATTATAGAAATTTTTTATTGTTTTCTCTGTACATATACCAATTATTTAACAGCGAAAACCCTGAAATATTCTGGTGGACATCAACAATTGGGATTTTTTTTTAGTCTCGCTGCTTAGAGAAAAAAGTGAACGATATTTTACTTTAATATCTCTAAAAGTCCTGCGATGGACTGGCGACCTGCCCAGGGCGTACCCCGTCACCTGTATGATAGCTGGGATGGGCTTCCGCACACCTGCGACCCCTACGGGAATGATGAAGCAGTTCAGAAAATGGATGGATGGATGAATCTCTAGAAGTTTACAACAATGTAACATATGCATCAGTTGTGGTTTAGAAATGTTCATAGTCTTAGTTCATAGTTCATAGTCACATTTGTAAATCTGGTTATATAAGTTATGTGAAAGGGCTTTGTGCTTTGAACACATATGCATAATACTGGACCTAATTTATTTTGTGGTAACTTTGACCTTTGCTAGTTAGACATGTGTGCAGGCATAAAACTTAATCATCTATTCTATTTTAGGGCTGCTCTGTTGTCTCTCTTACAGTTCTGCATGCACTTAATCTCTGCCTTGGTGCCTGTATTCCTCCCTCTCTCTCTCTCACACACACACACACACACACACACACACACACACACACACACACACACCTGCCTTTGCACAGAGAACTGCAAGAACTCAGCCCCTATAAAAGATGTAGGCACAGACCCAGAGAGAAACAGCAGGAGAAACATTAGGTGAGCGTCAGATGAGTGAGGAAACGCAGAGAGATCTCCCTCAAACTTTATATGCTAATTGAGGTGGTGCTCTGACACGCTGTAAGCATCCTGAACACAGCAGTCAAACAATGACCTCAAGGTGATCGTGAAGTGTAACACACTGTCGGCAGCCGATGCCAGGAGAGTGGCTGAAGCCAGAAGTCGTTTGTGAAGCACGAGCTCATCCTGTGTGCTGTGTGCCAGTTTTTCTCCTTTTAATGAATATAGTTTCAATTTTCTGATTTGATTCTTTTTTTTTTACTGATTGATCTGTCTCTTTATAATAAACTGTCGCGTATTTCAGCCATGCTAGAAGCCAGAGTTGCTTAACTATTCAGTTCACATCTCCAGCTATCTTCACTCTATAAGTTAATCTCCAGTAAAATCAGTGTATGCTTTATTGGATTTTCCACCATTTTAACTATTTTCTAAAGCACTGCTTTTGATTTATTTCCTAATTAGCACAAATAGTAACCTCACTGATTGTGTCAGCCAATAGGGGGAGCCAAAAACATAAAATGCATATACATTTTAAAGGAATGATGAACAGATGGACTTGGTGCTGTTGTTTTGTATCTATACTGTTTTAGGTGGTATCACTGACAAATGACACATCCAACAAACAGAGATAAGAGCTGTTGAGTCTACAACAGGGCTGTCTGAGTAATGACAGACAGATAAACCTCTGCAGCAATGACAGAAACAAATAAATCCATAAAACACATAGAGCATTCAATTTGTCGCAGCTTGTTTTACACTCAGTCATTCTTCGGGGTATTGAAAATGCTTGGAAGGAAAACAAAGGAAATGGTTTTCAAGCTGTTTGATTGCATGAATCCATATCTGAATATGAAGGAATCTGTCCAAAGTTGTGTTTTTAGCACAGAGCTGATTCTCTGCCAAACCACAGATAATGAATAGACCCAACTGATGAGGTGAAGATAACGGAGACAAAGCATTACTGTATAATATAGCAGAGTGTGAAAACAATGGAGCACAGGAGAGGAGAAACAGTGTTACCCTTTATTTCACTGTCTTCTGAAACTACACACTTTGAGCTGCAGTCAGTATTTCTAATTTTCATGCTTGTTAACTTTGTTATATGGATCTGTAACAGTCTATTTCCCTCAACGGCTTTTAAATACTAGTCATTTTGGTTATTTACAGCCAATTACCTACTTTAGCAATTAGTTTAAATAAACTAGTGGTACTGAACAAATATGACCAACCACATTCAGAAAGACACTAATCAAACCTTGCTTTTTACTGCGAGGCTGAGAAAATCACATTATCCCTTTCTCAGTTTTCTCTTAAGCGCAGGAGGCAAATCTTTCTATTCTCAGGGATGGATTAACAAAACAGGTCTACTGGGCACACACCCAAAGGCCAGAGAGGTCAGGAAGCCCTTGAGTAAGAGCCTGTGTATGAACGGACTGTTCATCAAACACTGTCTTTTTTGAAACATCAGTGAATTTTTTGAAACATCAATCAAAAGATACAAAACCACTATTACAGAGTTTTCTCCAGGTACTCCAGCATCCTCCCCCAGTTCAGACATGTAGTTAGGTTAACTGGTGACTCACTGTTTTCCTATTGGTGTGAATGTGAGTGTAAATGGTTGTCTGTCTCTGTATGTCAGCTCTATGATAAACTGGCAACCGGGGTGCACCCTGCCTCTCACCCAATGACAGCTGGAATAGGCTCCAGCATTCCTGTGACCCTTGAGACGAAGAGCAGTTAGGATAATAGATGGATGTTCAGTACCAAAGTATCTGCTATTCATATAGTCACATAGCTTAATTGCAATTATATTTGCAGCAGAGTAGGACTCTGGGCCTTACTGTCTGAAAATGTTTATGCCTTATGTCTTAATGTATATGCTGGTGTAATTAAATTATCATTAGTTTATCATTAGTTCAATTTTTTATGTTATTTTTTGCTGTTTATTCACACACTGAAACCTATTTTAGTCCTTTTTTTTACTGCTTTCCATCTTAGTCCTTAGTGTTATGTAACCCATCCTGTTACGTGTAAAAAAAAAAACAGAGAGCATTTGCCTAATTAACACACACTGTTCCAAGAAACAATCTTAAACTTGGGATTAGTTGGAGCCAAAAGCTGCCATGGCATTGATATGTGTACGTGTATCCATGTAGAATCTGCAGGCGTGCCAAAGCCCAGCTATTGTTCTTCTGGTTTGCTAATACTGAGAAAGCCTTATGGACAGAGCTTCATTTAAATTAACTGGTGGCTTTACAAGGTCAGGTAGATGCTCACGTAGTCAAAACACAACTAATAAACCAAACTTGAGGATGTTGGCCAAGTGGAGACACTGCAATGATTCTTATGCCATTACTATTGTAGCTGTTTATATTTCTGCGAGTGTGGTCCATATTGTTGAAAACAAACACAAACGACTGCATTTTGTTTACTTCCAGTCCACAATAGTCTTGTGAGTAAAGCCGCTGAATGGACCGAGGGGAAAAATGGAGAAAGCAGAAAAGAAAGTGCGAGTCAGGCCGGATGGGTGTGTGAGCGGAATCCTTAGAGCCAATGGGCTAATTTATCATCGCCCCCGTTGCTATGGGAACCAGCATTCTGGGCAAATCATGGGTTGCTGGAGTGGTGTTTTTCTCCTCTTTTTTTTTCTGCGGCCCAGTTGGACAGACTTGTGAGTTTATCATGTCTGCATTAGAGATGGAAGGAGAAGAAGAGGTCTCGGCAAAGTGTTGCTTTAATAAGTAATTCAGTTAAGCATTTAGTGACTTCAGTTCCAGCTTTTATTATGATAAGGCAGGGAAAGAGCCAGGCATTGCAGCAAGGTAATTCCACTCCATTTCAGTATAAATCAGCTTGCTTATCACAGTGATGAATGCACTTTTGAATGCAATACTTGGATACTGAAAGGATAACATTGCAAACATCTTTCATTCTTCAGCACTTGTTAAGCTTTATATAGTAGATCAGTACATGAGTATAATCAATCAACTGATGTTGCCCTGGTCAGGTTTGGGCTCAAAGAAATAGTAATAACTCATATACTTAAAAGTAGCAGAGTTAAAATAATGTGATGAGTGGGTTGGAGTGTGATGAGTTCCTTCCTCATCTTATCTGAGGTTATAAATTACCTTTGAAGATGCAGGGTTTACAGTGGGCAGTAATCATAGGATGATTTTTTTAACAGGTTTCCTGTTTACATGACAGTTAAGAAAAATCTGCTTGCTCGAGGAAGCTGACTATAATCTGGTTACTTAAGTGCATGTAAATGCACTAACAGAAAGACAGGAGAGTGAGTGAGAGCGATGAGAGTTTAAAAAAGCAGTAAAAGAGGAGGAAGTGTGATTTTTTTATTCATTTGAACTCTGTTGAGATTGTTGCATTAAAACTGAGAACTGTAGACCTCTAAATATGGTGGTACACTGCTAAAAACCCATCATATGATAAACATGATTTACACCATGGTCTAAAAAAAGTGTTTCTCAGCTGTGACTCATAAGATAAATCAGGAAACTTGCATTCCTGCTTCAGCTTTCTTTTTCTACACATGCAACTGCTGACAAGATGTTGTGAGTATTACCTTGATTGAAAAAGTAACAACCAAGGCTTGGAAATATTGAGCCAATAGCTTAGCTGGGTCAATTAATTTTACAATGCAATATCCCTCCATGCAGTAATATTTACTATATGTTATATTAAATCAAGATCAGTCCACCCACTTCAGATATTTTCCCACAAATGAGCAGTCGATATCTGCTGTCTTGTTATCAGCACCATAGATATGGGCTAGCATGCTCACCTGCTAGTAGGCCCAGTAGGTTGTTATGATGTGAGTAAATGCACCAGATCTTCACTGACACATGGTTACAACCTTGTTACATTACAGGGACAAAAACCATATGTACTGGGCACAAAAACTCCAAGACGTTTAGGTTCAAGGAAAAAGGCTTAGAGGTTTGGACAGGATATCTACAGGCTTCATCACTTTACGCTGTTACGTCAGCAACTGCAACTTTTGCTTGTATCATTTTCATTCTAGATGTCATCAAATTATAACCACATATATTGTTGATAACCACCTATTGGTCTACTGGTAGACTGTAGGCACCCCACTGAACACTAATTATGACTATGATAGTAACCGACCATTTTTGTTGGCATGATACCACTTGAATCAGCTAGTCACCTAGCACATACACATTGCACTGTGCTCTCTTTGAACTATTTTATAGTTATGTATATAGAACTTTCTAAAATCAGTGCAGGAAATATATTTAGCCAGGTTGCCCTCACTTTACCTTCTTTGCATCAGGATGTTTTCTTGTTTTGATTTTCAATGAGGAGGATTATGAAAAAAGCACCCACCTGTGTTCCCCCTTTTCTTTCCTCCTCCCCTCGAATTATGGTATGGAAAGAAGAAAACATGTTTACTATGCTTTCTCATTCTCCTTTTCGTTCTCACTTTCCCTCTGCAAGTTGACAGCTCATCATAAATCCATCTCAGCCTGGAGGAAGAGCATCTCAAGCCTGCCACTTCTCTCCTACAAAAATTGTCTTATCCTTAAAAAAAATAAATAAATAAAAAAGAAAAATTCCTCAGCTCCTGTGATGATGGAGAAGGAGGAGGAGGAGGAGAAGAGAGGAGGGGAAGGATGAGCAGGAGTAGAGAGAGGAGAAGGAGGAGAAGGTGGGAGCAAGAGGAGGCTCAAACAGAATAATTCATCCTCTGTTTGGAGAGCTAGTTTGTCTACAGGAGGTTTGACGAGCTGCTATAGCAACATACAGTACAGATGCAGTTTGGAGTGTTAGCCTTTGGGATACACAGACATTTCATGCCTTCTATATACCCACAGATGCCTTCAAATATGTACCCTTCTGACTTATTTAGGATGATGCACCCTTCAGGCCTTTTACAAAAGGTATGAGACATTGAGAGGAAATGGCACTCCCAAATGCTCCTAGTAACAGTAAATGACCAGTACACGCATGCTTTACATGTGTTCTTGTGTGACCACTGCACATTTTAATATGTGGCTGATTGTATTTGTCTGGTCATGCTGCGCTGACACTTGCCTTTCGCTGTGCTCATTTAATCCCTAAATTGGCTGATTACCAGGGCCAAGACGTGGTTATGCATTTTAATGCCTTCATAGAGGATTCAGAGTTTGAGTGAGTGAGCCTTGCCCAAGGGTACAATGATATCACTAGTGTAGTGACTTTTAAAGAGTACTCCATAACTTGTTTTCAGTCTCACGTGACTTTATAGATGGTTTGTGAGTTTCTTTGTTTTTTGTCCTTTTGTTTTGAGCTACTTTACCAACCAGGTATTGTAGACTCCTTATGGAGTTGTGAATGGCCTCCTGTTATGTCTGCTGCTTTTTTTCCCTCAAACCAGGATGAACATTTCTTCTTTTTTCCTAAATATTAGGGGGAATGGGTAGCAAGGTCTTCTTCCTGATTGCAGACCACATGCTGTAACTCCTCGTCTCTTGAGCTTTCCAAAATCTTCTGTTTGGGGGGTTGGTTTTGATGGAACTTGTCCTCAATGTTTGCTGAGGCATAATCATGATGTTTCAGGTCATCCTAGCCCCACAGAAGTACTTTGTCCTTTCAAAGTCATAATGTTGCATTGTTGCTACATTTATTTTAAATAAATGGTGTCTCTTACGTCTCTTGCGTCTATTTTCTTTTCCTTTTTTTTCTTTTTTTTTGAGCCTAGTTTCGTGTCTGTGATGGAACTTGTGTCATAACTGCTGTGTTTAAAGCTCACTCATTGTTTCCTTCTCCATGGAAATTAACAACTCTTCTGGGTTGTTCTCATGAACCCATGAATCCTCTTTAACAGACATTTTATTGCTCAATGTTGGCTCTCTTCTTGTGCAAAGCTCTGTTGCCATACAGAGGTCTTTTTTCTTTGTCAAGGTTGGTAGACACCTCTGTGGCCTGTTGTTAGTGAGAAGAACTGCCTGTTCTGCCTTTTTGAAGATAGGCCTTGAACTCTTGGATGTGTTTGATCTGAGCAGCCTTTCTGACAGTTTTGTTGCCCACAAGTGGGTTTCCAGGGCTTAAAGAATCAGTCTCAACATCATACTGCTTCACTCTCTGATATGTGCTCAGTTCATGTCAGACGTATCAACAGGTAACTTTCCTTTACTAACGCTGTATAACCACGTCTGCTGATGTTAGAGGAAATGAATGTGGTCTGATGTTTAGAGTTCTGCATGTCACATTGGTTCCTTTATGATGACTACAAATGACTATTGCCACAGGTTCATGTACCGTACATGGTTTTATGTCTCTATAATTTCACATTAACAATCACTGGATCGAATATTTATGTGTACAGTACTTTGTTTGATAAAAGTGATAAACTATAAAAAATAGTTAAGAAAAAGGACGAAGGGTAACTGTGAGTACAAGACATAAACACTGGAGACTGGAGAACAAGGTGACTCCCTGCAGTTATATTTAGAGAACAAAATCACATATTAAACATTGTTCCATAGCTTCAAAATAACTATTGTCCCAGCTTAAGCATTACTTGACCACTCTTCTCCTTGTGATGAGATGCTGAGCCTAAGAGAACTGCTTCAAATAACAAAGCATCCAGAGTCTCCACTTGAGATAAAAGTTGTTCCTTGATGGAATGAGATACAGCGATCAGAGCCAACGAAGAGACTGAAATACTCCAGAGAGACACATCAGTGGAAATATGGCAACTCTTCAACATGGCTGAAGAGCATCTGAGAGTCTGTAATATAGTTTAGTACAATAGAAAGACAATTTCCTCACCAATGACAGAGCCATCAACTGCTTCATAAAGCAGTGCAGTCCTGCAAGCTGATTACCACTGATGGTACCAAGATAATGTGAGGATCAGTAGTTCAGTTAACAGGCAACTCTAATAGTTTAGACAATTTTTTATTAAATAAACACAATCAACAATGCCAAGTAGGCAAGATACAGTGAACATCAATTGAAAGAAACATCCAAAGGATTGTATTTTCTCTGTGTTTGATGTTTATTGGTCAACCCCTTTGAACTGAAGTCCAGTGAAGTCCAGATCATGTGTTTGCAACAAACAGAAGAGCCTTTGTCCTTGCTTTGGATGTCAGGCTGTCTGTAGTGTTGTAATGTGGGTGTGTCTTCACTTTCCAATCTCTCATAATGTCAAGATGTTCTAGTATTCATCCATCATCTATACCCATTATTATGTTAAGGAAGGTGGAGCTTGTCCCTGCTGACATTGGACAAACATTGGGGTACACCCTAGATGGGATGCCAGTCCATCACAGTGATGATGGTACGGACTTTTCGACCAACACAGAAGTGGTTCAGTTCTTGTCCACAAACCAGATCTGTTTGGCAACCACTGAAAGTTCACTGAAGTGAACCAATGCATTTTGACTGCAGCAATGTTATGTCTGACTGGACATGACACCTTTTTGCATGTACAGGATTAGTACATGCCCATTCACGATACAGATGCCATCGCAGTTCCAGTTCAGATCTGTCTGGCCTCTCACTTAGTGTCACTGACAAAATGTTCATTAATTCATGAGCAAGAATTGATCCCATTGTCTGTTGGTTTAAAAGCGCTAACAGAGAGACAGGGAACCATTTGTGCTTGTGCCTTTATTAAGTTAATCTGCATATTCTTGACTTGTGGGAGTCACCAGAGGAATCCCTCACAAGTACAGGGAGAACATGCAAACAGAAATGGCACAGCCAGCCAGTTCCAATTCTACTATTAGCCATGCTTCCACTGTGCTGCCCATGAAGTTACAATAAAGTTTCTTCTTATCCATACTGCAGCTGTGAGTTTCTCCAAATTCCACAGGCAGCAAGAATCAGTAGAAATATCCACAGGCTAACAAGCTAATAAGCATAGAGTCCACTGTGACTCCGGTACATACACAGTCCCCCAAGCTCCCAATAGGTTTCTTCCACAGTTCTTCCAGCATCAAGTCAGTCCAATTGTTATAGGCTTGTGGGACTGCATAACTTCAGCAGCCAGCACATACAACTTTGCCAGTCAGTCATCACCTGCACTGACTCAAGCACGCTAACCTTTGTTCATCTCATAGTGTTTACATGCATTACATGGATAACATGCAGCATATAGAAAATTCTATTGTTAGTGTTTGTTGCAAGCAATTCACCAGCTCATGATGGATCATACAAACACAAAAACTACGTAAGTTCCAATTTCCAGAAACCAAATCAGTTCGAGAAGCAGTGTTAAACTTTTGAATGTCACATTTTGCTTGATGCACTGTTTAACTGAGACTTTTACCCTTTAAACTATGATGCATCTGTCACCCTGAAGCATGGGAGAAACCATGACGATGAGGGGTGTTTTTTTGTGTCATTAGAGGGTTTGAACAGAAAGTAGGACAGCTATTTCTGACTCATTTTCAATACCACTAAAAGTCAGAAACATTGTAGGAAAGTGGAACACCCAAGCAGAATGGAACTAGAGCTCTGTGTTAGCACTCGTAGATCTACGAGGCACTCTCTTCGGTTCACTGAAGGGCCAGCTATTTACACGGCATCACTGCAGAGCAAACGAGAGGGGGTACATGCATGTCCTCTGTGTCCTGTCTGTCTGCCTGCCTGCCTGACATGTGACATGGAAGAAAACCCACGTGTGTCTGGGGAAGAACGATGGAGGCAAAGCAGTAATGAAGACAGGAAGGGACAGTGAAGATGAGAGGTGAGCAGAGCAAAGAGGAGTGATAGATCGAGGAAGCGTAGAAGCGGAGAGAGAGAGACAGACTTATGGTTCTTTCACACAGCGAGCTGCTGCCAGGCTGTCTTCTGCCCAGAGCTGTTGATGCTCAGTATTTTGAAATGGTGGCAGCAGGGGGCAAGTCCACTGCTGTGGGTACTGGCTACAATCAATTCTACTAACGATCTGTGCCATATGCTACGGGTAGTGTAACAGAGTGAGCTGAAGCTTTAATCTGAGGTTAGTACTGAGTTTTCAACGTGTCTTTTAGAAAACATTTAATGTAGAAAATGACACTGATAAGAGTGCATTGCACACTGTGAAATCTGTATTATAAAACTAACAACAGCAGTGATAATGACTAAAAAGCTGTGTATATATGTAATAATTCCGCCATGAGGTCGTCTCGATGACGTAACTGCTTTTACTGCGTGATGCGAGTTGTGATGCAAGTTGGTAAAGTTCAATCATCACCTCAGAAGACGACGCTTACTCACCTGAGCAGCAGCAGCGCTCTCATTTGGCCTTGTTGGCAAGTGTCTCAGAATCCCGCTACAGATAAAGAGAGAGACAGACACCCTGATAGAATGAAGGAGAGTGAGACAGAGTGACAGAGACAGTGTCAGTGACAGAACCAGGGGTAAACCAGTACACAAAGGGAATGAGCAAGATGGAAAGTGATTGAGAAGGGTTCACACAGAGAGCGTGCCAAAAGAGGATGAGCCCCCAGAAGACCTGGAGTGAGATTGTTATGCTGCCTTTGTCATCTTTACTAAATGAATCCAGCAAGTCTTATTATCCATCTAGCTGACAAAGCCAGAAGCACCACTGCAGAGTTTGATGAATTTTTACAACTTTCTTTTATAGCATGTTGACTTTTTTTGATTATTTTCTCATTTGCTTTCTAAAGTTGTACATGCTGCAACCTTTTAATCCTGTTTGTTTTCCAACCATCTCTGCAGTTACAGCTTCTGATTGGCTGAAAATACCAGATGAAGGTAATCAGCAGTGGGTAGGACAGGGATAGAAACAAACAGGACCGTGGCTGTGAATTAGCCGATGGCTTCATGTCTTCACATGTCTTCATGGCTAGTGACATTTCACTCAGAACACACACCCACACATGCACCAAAATGCATGCTGGGTAGTTAGACTATACATACCCACACGGATGTAAAAATTCTGTATATAAAAATGTGTGTGTGTGTGTTTGTACAGAGAATAACTAAAAGACCAGTTAGACTGTGTCTTATGAATGAGCTTTCTGCAGAAATATAAAAGGTTTAGGTTTAGAAAAATCTGATTTCTGAAAGTTTACTTTGAAAAATCATCCAAAACCTATTCAATTTCTTCTGTTCAAAAATCTTTTAGTGAGTAGCTATGAAAACGCTGCAGGCTACACACCAGAAACACTCAACCTTTTAAATAGAGAAGCTACTTACTGTCAACTCATTTCACATTTGCGCTGTAAACTGTAAATAAAAAAATAAATAATAAAATAAATAAAATAAGGGCCAGAGATCTGTTATTTTGTGAAGAAAACTGGCTAAATTAGAATTACTGTAATTGTAAGCACTTTGTATGGTACTATGTCTGTCCAAGTGCTTTATCAATAATAATAATGATAATCATAATGATAATAACAATGGCCCCGCAATGGGTTGGCGACCTGTCCAGGTTGTACCCCGCCTGTCGCCTGATGATAGCTAGGATAGCACGTCCGCGACCCCTACAGGGACTAGGCGGTTTCGAAAATGGATGGATGGATGGATAATGATGATAATAATAACAATAACAATAACAATAATAACAATTATACAAGTTGACAGAACAAGAAACTCTTGACTTGGCTGCTCCTGGGGCAATGTTGATCAACAAGAAACCTACTGTAGAAAGAATTTTTCCCACTCATCCCTTATCTAGACCTTAAAGCCAGTGTGAAAATGTTTTGGAAACTTTAGATCCACTTGATAAATCCATGTCTCAAATTTCTCGGCAAATCCAAACGTGGTCAGACACAGCACAGTGGCTGTGTGGCACAAAAAGCACAAGAAAGCTAGAATTCTTATTGAAAAGAAGAGAAAACATAGACAGCATGTAATGACAGCAGTAATATGAAGGAGAGAGACACAGAATGTGTAGTAATAAATACATATAGAGAAAAACAATCAGATGAATGATGAGAATTAAAATGAATAGTTAAAATTTAAGTCAGGAATGAAGAGCACTACAGACCAGGAAAAAGAAAAGGTGAGCAAGCATGGTGGCTGGGAGTCCAAAGTGTAGCACTGATAATGCTCCTGCTGAGAGGAGGCAAACAGAGAGGAGAATGAGACATGGAGGGAGGTAGTTGAAGCAACATGCAGCTGCAAGTGAGCTATAACCAGGGTTAGAGACAGGCCAATATGAGTTTAATCATTGGATGTCGTGAGGGCGTCCTGGTCATTTGCTAATTGGTATCTGGTGACCTTTTCTGTAAACAGCTTCTGCAGAAGTAGTATATGCTACTTTCTTGACAAGCTATCGACAAACTTGATCTATAAATAGTACCCTCAGAAACCCACATCATCATTTGAGCTCTCTAGACCCCGCGAGACTGCAGCTCTCTTGCTGCCTGCTGTCTAGACATGTTAATAAAACCTTCTGCTCCACTCAGAACCTCCTCTAGAAACAGGCAGAGAAACATAAAGAAAGGACAGACATGCAGTATGTACAGAGCATCATGTGGCATTTTTCTTGATGGTGAACTACATACTGCCCAAATGTAATAATACTGGTATAACAGTCATTATTATTTTCTGTGTTTTCGCTGACCAGCTTCGTTGTATTTTGCTTATATAAGCAAATTTAAAGTTTGACCATGTGCACTTAAAATGTTCTGATAAAGTGAAGTTTGCGACTGTGTTATATCACCTCTACTTTTAATTACACATCTTATCATATCAATTGTTGCAATTTTACAAGTGTAACATTTATTAGTGGTAGTGTTTTAGTCCTCATGTTTCAAGGAAACACAGACAGTTGTGTTGCTCCTACAGCGCAGCAGTTTCTCCGTCTGGTGGCGCTGGTGTACACTCGTTGGCTGCTACAGCCACATGGTTAAAGGATCTCAACCATAATATATTAAAGCTAAAGCTAAAACCAATACTGGAAGGCTGAGATAAAAAGTGAATGTAATAAAAAATACAAGCTTACATTGATTGTAACCTTCCTATGCTTAGTTTACTCCTAGGTTACAGGTGTGCAGATGAGGCTTGTCATTGTCCCATTGGCACATCAGGAAAAGATGTTGCCTTGATGGCAGTATTTGTTTCTCTGTAATCCCAGTGTACTGTACACCTCTGCATCTATGGTACCTTCACACATATCCAAGTCCATGCCAAGACCTCTGCTGCACCTCTACACCATCACAGATACTGGCTTTTTACTGATAACAGTCGGGATGGTCTTTATCTTCTTTGGCACAAAGAACCAAATTGATGTATGGTTTCTTCCTTGTGAGTTTTAGAATGCATTTCTGGTAACTTTTTTATACTACTTGAAACCCCATATAATGTTTTGGGGAATGCCTTTAATAAATTGTACTAATGATTTAGCATTTCTGCAATTCATTATTACACTGATGTTGTCTGTGCTGTGAATAACACATGCTCATGCAGCCCTCATTGGGGACCAGCAAACTAGACTAAATTACTCACCTATAAATGGAAAAAAAGCTTTTATTTTTTATTTTTTCATTTTCTATCCTTTTAAAGCATTATTATATGAAGAGCTCCCTGTAAAACATCATCACCAGGGGACAGAGTGCACCA
The DNA here is from genome assembly GCA_900302695.1 of Helostoma temminkii. Taxonomy (NCBI): domain Eukaryota; kingdom Metazoa; phylum Chordata; class Actinopteri; order Anabantiformes; family Helostomatidae; genus Helostoma; species Helostoma temminkii. The sequence goes on along the minus strand of OMLM01019987.1, from coordinate 4,276 downwards.
CTGACAGCATTTCTCAAATAATGGCATGTTTTTATCCTGCCTCACAGCTTCAAGCACATTTGAATGTTAAAATTCTTGCAAACACAGTCTGCATACTTTGTATTAGTACAATTGAAATGTTTAATTCAATCATCTAAGAAACTATGTTTGCATTCAGGGCATCCACAATGAAAAACAATTTGGCCTTTGTGAAATAATTTTTACCCTCTTATAAACCATATCTTTTTTGCTAATTTCACTTCTCACACTTTTTAATGGCTAATTTAGTAAATTACAGGAGCTAAATGTGCTATTACAGTACTATACAAAAGGTTTTTTGTTCTTAGTTTTTTTTAACAATGCTATGATGTGCATATATATATATATTCTTCTCTGTTTTTACATTGGAACAAAAAGTGGTGTCTTGGCTGCTATCCTTCTACAAATTCCATTCCTGATTAAGCTTCTTCAGACTATGGAACTTGGATCAACTTAGATCCAGATGAAACAGCCAGATGCTGTCACAGGTCCTTGCTGTTCTTCTTCTGGTCTCTCTGAATACCACTGAGAAACTTCTCATTAGATGTTGACAGATTTTCCACTCCTATTTTATCTTCCTCCTCCATATTCCTCTATAGAGGTCACACTAAATATATGCCACATTAGCCTACAGAATCTGTTTAAACACCGTGTAAATGTTTGCTATGTTTACTAGTTTTCATTTGAATGAAAAGACTAGAAATTAAATAATAATGAGGAAATAACTATATATATGGCCATCATAACATTACCAAAACAAGAAATCTAATGGTGACCTAGGACATTTGCACAATACTGTATATTTAATATTTTAATATGATTTCATACCAGCAAGCACAATCTGAGTAAAAATACACCCAAATAGTGTCTCACACAGATCGAAGAGGAAAATAAGCTAAACCTTAAGAGTTTTCTTTGAATTTCAGGTCGTATTTCTGATATCAAAGAGTCTGGCTGTAGCTGACATTCTGATTAGATCTCAGGCACCATGATTATTATCCTGCCCAGAGGCAATACCTGGGAAGTGTGTGTGTGTGTGTGTGTGTGTGTGTGTGTGTGTGGTGAGGGATGTTGAAAGGATTTAGCTCACGTCATTAAATGCTAAAACACTTTCTAAAGAAACTTTACACTTTATTCATACATATTAAAATGCCTTATATTGACAAAATGTAGAATATTTCTGAAAGGTACAGTAACAACTGTGCAGAGAAGGTTGGTGTAGTGACTTTCTTGCTGCAGGTTTTTACTAAATAAAATAGTCACTAATAGCTTGATGCAAATATCAGTGACAAGATATGACAACACATGCTAATGATAGATTTATAATGAACATACCAAATGCCATATTACTGAGTTACCACGAAAAACACGTGAAGGTGTTTCACCTCTCATCGGAACATCCTCTTCAAGCTGAGGAACTGAGCTGAAGTGAACTGAAGTACTAGAACTGAAGAAGCCTCTCAGATGAGAGAAGAAATGTCTTTATAATTCTCCAGCTAGTCCACAAAATAGCACTTTTGTGAATACAGAAATTATTCCACTACATTTACCAAACTATCCTTTTCATGAAAGTTCATACAGAAAAGGCACCATGAAAAATGTATCATTATTTATCACATCAACAATACCAATAATTTCCAGGTTGCAGCTTTTCAAGTGTTTAAATTCCTTAAAAGGCTCCTTAAAATGAGATTGAGCATTATGTCATTATAAATACAATGTATCTGGGTGTGGAGCTGTTGGTCAGACTACCTTTCTAAGTACTACTAACTTGCAAATACAAATACGTTTTGGGGAAACTTCTATTTGCAGCACAGTTATGCCGTTAATTTCTGCAAATGAGATGTAGCTCAATGTGTAACTTAATGGAGGGCTCATAGGAAGTAAAACAGACGTGAATAAAAAAGAAAACAAACAGGATGCAGGAAAACAAGGCACAGAAACAAGCTTTTACTCGTGAGCATGCTTTATTTTAGATTATAGTAGTAGTTGGGGTCTTCTACAAATTATATGGTACACAAAACAGTGGCACAACTGAGGCTTTTGCCTGCCAAAGCTGCTAGTGTAACTGACAGACATAAAATCCTAAAATACTTATAACATGATTACCACAGGCTGGTGGTTAGTGTTAATTTCAAGCTCTGCTTGCAACATTTTGATATTTAATATCTGTGATGGCTGCCAGGAATTTCCCAAGTCAACAAGCTTCCGTAACATGACAGTCTAACAACCAACAGAGCAGAGGATCAGACGGAGCAGCCTGTTGACACTGTCTGGCTGCTTCGGTAATAAAGCCGAATGATGGCAAACAGCAAGACACAATTTCAGCTCAGCGAAGGAAAATAAAGCTGTGTAATGAAAGCACAGATGTAATCTGTACACTGTCTGCAGAGAGAGAGGAAGACAGACAGCAGAAGAAAACAGAGAGGCTTTTTCTTTTCCTGCAGATCGATAGACATGAAGGAATTTGGTAATAGAGCAGTTTGGTTCAAAGGGAAGAGCGTTTCTATTTTTCCTATTTATGTGGGAATGCACGATTCATTAAAACAGATTCTTCCTCAGGTGTTTGTTACTGTTCCATACTTTGGCTGGAGTGCATAAAAGAGCGCAGACATTATGCTTAACTACAGTTTGGTTATGTATTTATTTAATAAATTTGCTTACACATATTCTCCCTATGCAATTTCCTGGATCTTGATTTAATATTCCCTCCTAAGGTGGTGAAGCACACAGAGGATGGTGGAAACAAAAGTTGAATCAAGGAGGAAATGTTCAGTTAGAATTGGTAAGTTGAGAAGTTTTGCGATGGTAAAACCAGTATCAGGAGGTAGTCCTAACATGTAGAAGTTGCAGGGTGAAGGGCTGGGTCGGAGCTATGTTGTCTCAAACATCAGTGTAATGATAAGAAAACAGCCATACTCACAGCAACTCGCACAATTGAGCACCTTGTTCCCCACAAGCTCAGGTTGTGGGAAGCTCCAGGTCAATGAACAATAAGTTCCTGTAGCTGAAATTATGTTTCTCTGTGTCTCCCTTTAAAACACCATTTTCTCTGTTGTGATGATGCCAGACCACACGATCAGATCAGAGAACCATGGCAGTAGACCTAGGGAACCAAATTTGACTCAATACTACTTTGGACACAGACCAACTCATTAACCCAGTGAACCTAGACTTGATTACTAAAAAAATGTGTGGAGCACTGAAGACAAGTGAGCTGATGTGTTTGTTGGAGTAAAACGATTTTGTGTTGGTTTATTCTGTAATAGACATGTAGACATGGGAGATCTAATCCATATCCTAGTTAGGTGCTTTGTACTGTAGTAAGGTTTGTGAGGCAGCACTTTACATCATTTTACATGTAACATACACTTAAGTACTACTTCTGTGGGGTGAATGTGGCTGATTTGGTAGGGCAGTCATTCATTGATGGTTTGACTCTGGTTGCACAGTAATTTGAATTTAAATAGTTACATATTACATTTGAACAGAGTAACTAGTTGCTGTATCTGTAATCTAATAAACAGCTTCTTTAGTTTGTGATTTTCTCATGTTTCCCAGTTATTCTGACAACTTCAAGCTAAACAAGTAGATGGACTGTAAACCCACTTGTTGCTACACAACAGTAAAAGTCCACATGTAGGATAATGGTATCAAAACCAGTATGTGTTAAAAGTGACTGTGTTTTTAATCAGTTATGCTAATTTAAGTGTGATTTCTGGATCTGATGCGTAATTTACTGGTCAGCATCATATTGCATTGCGTGGCACAGGATAATTGCACACACCATTATTTAATCACCTCCCTCCATCCATCATTGCGTCGTCCACTCCTTTGCTGTATCCCTGCTTCTTTCGTTACTCTTCTGTTTTTGTGTCCTTCCCCGTCTCTGGTTGCTCTTGTAGTGCTTTTGGTAGCAATATATGAGTCAGTCAGTTATGATGAATTAAAACTATGTGTGTGTGTGTATACTGTATGCGTGTGTGCACGTTTGATATATTAAAAGGGTGCGTGCACTGCATCCATCTCAGGCAGCCGTTCTGCGCCTGAAATAAATCACCATCAGTTTCAGCGTCACATCCCGGAAAGCTGACAGGAGATGCCACAGTGCAGTCAGGACGCTGGGTGAGTGTGTGTGTGTGTGTGTGTGTGTGTGTGTGCATGTGGAGAAGCTGCCAGCTGTTTGGTAATACTGTAAACCTCACTGCTCTGGGACTTTAACAGTGACAATTTAAATATAGTACATCTAAAATATTTT
>OMLM01019986.1:4064-16950 GCA_900302695.1 Helostoma temminkii | reverse complement strand
AGAACAGAGGAGCAGCTCAGTGTGTCAGGGAGGTTCCCCAGCAGTCTGAACCTATAGCAGCGTAACGTACAGATGGTTTAGACTCACCTGAACCAGCTCTGACTATAAGCTTTAAGCCTAGTCTTAATCACTTCCATGGCCACAGGTGTATAAAACCCAGCACCTAGACATGTTTCTGCAAACATTTGGGTCGCTGTCAGTGAATTAAAGGTCGGTACCGCGACAGGTCAGTACATTTCTGACATTTCTTCACTACTAAATATTTCACAGTCAACGGTTAATGTTTTTAAAACCAGGTGGGAACAGCAGCAGCTCGGTCATGAAGTAGTAGGACACGTAAACTCCCCAACCTTCTGCACAGTCAGTAAAACCTCCAGACTGTGTTCAGACTAACTGAAAAGCAGTAGTAGGGAGCTTCATGGTCTTCATGGCCGAGCAGCTGCATCCAAGCCTCACATCAACGAGGAGGCATGTAGACGTCTTGGTCCCTTCCTGTTCCAACGTGACCGGAGGACTAACAAAGGTCCATAAAGACACAGGTGAGCCAGTTCTGTGTGGAGGAGCTGGACTGGCCTGCACGGAGTCCTGACCTCCACCTGACAAAACCTTTGGGATGAATCGGAGCGGAGACTGTGACCAGAACTTCTGGCCCAACATCAGTGTCCGACCACTCATCAACAGTTCCTATAAACACACTGCTAAACCGTCCCAGAAGAGCTGAAGCTGTTGTAGCTGCATATTAAAGGCAGATGAGCCTTTTTAACAATATGGTGACTCTAAACTGTGACATCATTCTGTGACCAGATCAACATCTGTAGTTGTTGTGTTTCTGTTGGGTCAGAACCACAGCCCACTCTGGTTTCACTGACTGGACTCCAGCTTTCATTCACTCTGTTTAACGTGTGTTCAGGACTGTTTGTTTGTGACTTTGGTAAAGTTCAGATCAGATTTCATATTTAACTATATATATTTAAAATGCAAATAGTTCACTCACTTTTTTTTGCACCTGTATCAACCTGGTCACCTGTTGTGGCCCCGCCCCCACAGGTGCTTCCTGGATGCACGTTGCTTTTTCCCCTCTACCTGGGTCTCAGCGTCCAGCTGCGTGAAAGTCTGCAGACATGTTGGACGACCTGGTCGGCCTCGGTGCCGTGACTGTGCTGGGTGTGCTGGAGCAAGGTGAGAGAGCATGCTGGGAGTTCTGACAGGAGACTGGTTAAATCTGCAGAAAAGTGACTGGAGTCTGGTTGGTGTCTGTTCTTTGGCTTGGTCAGTAAAATCAGGAGTGAGGGCAGTTTTTAGTTTTTACTAACTTTGGTCTGTGTGAATCAACAGTGAATCAGTTTTATAAGTGACTTTATTTCATCATTTATTTAGGTTTATTTATTTTAGTCATTAAAAATCCATGTGGAAACACACGTCCGTGTGTGTGTGTGTGTGTGTGTGTGTAGCCTACTTCTCTCTCCAGGTGATTTACTCCAGGAGGAAGTACTCGGTGTCGCCACCTGCCACTACCGGACCACCGGAGTTTGAGAGAGTCTTCAGAGCTCAGTGAGTGGCCAGTTTATTAGGAACAGTCCTTTAACACTGTCACCTTAGTGATGGTGGTAGAGGTGTCCCTAATAATCTGGTAACTGATACATCGGTCATTGTTAATTACTGATACGTTTAATTCAGTTCACACTGCTACTACTACTACTACTGCTACTACTACTTTTATCAGTTATCTACTAAACTGTTTCTACTAAACCTTTGCTGATTTTAAACAGTAATTATGCAGTATTTTCACAGTACATGAAGTAAAAGTATTTGTTCCAGTAGTAGTATCTGCAGTAAAAGTACTTTGAGTTACTGCAGTAACTCCAGCCTGTCCTGCGTTTCAGAGCAAACTGTTCCGAGTACTTCCCCATCTTCATCACAGTCCTGTGGATGTCCGGAGTCTTCCTCAGCCCAGGTGAGCGCAGGCGCAGGCGCAGACAGTCCAGTAGTAATTGTGTCCACGCAGTAACCGTGTGTCTGTCTTGCAGTACTGTCCTCGCTCTGCGGTCTGCTCTACTTGTACGGACGCTTTCGTTACTTTCATGGATACTCGCAGTCTGCACAGGGACGGTACGAGCCTGTTAAAGTACTTTTACTTCAGTACTGCTGAGAAGCTTGGCCTTAATACTTTCTACTTCATGTCATCAACAGTTTTCAAAATACTTTAAGTATTTAAGTATTAAGTATAACTTTAAGTACATTTCAGAGCATGTACTCAGTACTTAAAGTAGAGTTACTGCAGTAATGAGTTGTAGTTTATTTACTGCCATAAAGACAAAGCCATTAAAAGTACTATGGAAATCCGTGTACTAATACACTATTTGAAGTACTGTTTTAGTGCCGTGTGTTTTCAGCCCTGAGTTCTGTCTGCAGGCGCTGCCTTCAGGCTGCACACAGTGTTCCTAATAAAGTGGCCACAGGAAGGAAGCGGGTCAGAGACTGATTCTCCGTCTCTGTCTTTCAGTCTGGCTCCTCTGTACTTCAGCGCTCGGGTTCTCTGGGTTCTGATCGGGTTCTCCTCCCTCGGTGTTTTCCTGTCGCTGTGCCGGGTTTACCTGAACGTGGATCCGCTGCAGGAGCTGCGCTCGGCCCTGGGCCTGGTCTGATGGAGTCAGAGTGGTGATGTGTTGGGATGAAATGGTTTCAAACAGTTGGATGATAAAAGCCGGTGGTTCTCCTGATGAGGTCTGACCAGCAGGTGGCGCTCTGCGCTCACTGTTCTCACCAAGCTCAATGATAAAAACACCTCACATATACATGTTTCACATAATGTGTTTATCCACAGTGTAAGAAATAAAATCTAAATGTGAATGTGGAGTAAAGTTCTGTTTCTGTTTCGCTCGGCTCAAACTGAACTCACATGTTCCCGCTCAGAAAGTTCAGACCCGCGGGTCAGTTAGTTCACTGTGCAGTGTTTTTATTTCAGGAGTTTCAGCTGAAACGGGACGGTGACTGAAGTCACGTCTTCACTTCAGAGGGACCAGGTTCTGCTGTTTGGGGCTAAGCAGCTTCATCTCTTATCCCAGCTGTCACTGGGTGAGAGGCAGGTCCAGTCCCTCACAGGTAGACAGAGACCACCAGTCACTCTCACCAGAGCTTCCAGTTAACCTGACTGCAGATGCTGTGTCAGTAAATTCATTTGATAAATGAGCTAAGAATAAAAAATACTATAAAAGTACTACATTACTACACTATAGATGTGGGAGGAAGTGCCGAGCTGACGGTTCCTGTCAGTCAGACTGAGGTTTGGATTTTCTCACGTTCTCCTGAAATCTGCTCCACAATGAGCAGGACTCTATTTACAGAGCAGCTCGGAAACTATGAGCACACACGACTCACGCAGGCGTTTACTGCAGCTCACACAGCCTTTACATTAACACACACACACACTCGGATCAGTGTGTGTGTGGAATGTGGATCTGTGTGTATTTTTAGCAGCGACTCGTCTCCGACAGCAGCAGTTGTTGTTTCCATCTGCAGCTGCTTCACTCTCTGTTTCTGTTGCAGCAGCTACACACACACACACACACACACACACACACACACACACACACACACACACGGATTCCACGTTGTCAATACGTTTCTTTATGGAAGAATTTCTGTTTTCCCACTAATGTATTTCCAGTGACACCAACACTAGGCACACAAAAACAAGTAGAAAAGCAAGCGAGAAAAACTGGGGTTTAAGTACCTTAAGACGCTGCTCCACAAAATAAAGAAATAGAAAAATCTGTGTGTGTGTCACTGCAAATGAGATGCCTGGCAGATGGTACTGTCTGTGTGTGTGTGTGTGTGTGTGAGGACAGATCTAGTGTTTTTGCTGGGTCATCTACATCGCACAAGGAGCAACTGATGCAGCACAGTAGGCTGAGGTAGACGGTGGCAGTGACTCATGAAGCTCCCAGTGCTTTGCTGGAAGTGAAGGGGCTCATGGACAATGTCTGAAATATCTTTGTCTGTGTTCACTGTGTTTTCAAAATACTGCTGAGATATAACAACCACTTACTTCAGTACTTTACAGAAAGCAGAAATGTAACAACACCCAACGTAGATAGACAACCAGGGAGATATGGATATGTGTACGCACACACACTAACACATCTGACTGTACAGCAGCAGCAAGCACACAAGGCATAAGAGGTACCACTTGGAAAAATCTTTCCAAAAGGGAAAATAATGACATAAAATCCCTCTTTCAACAGTCTGTCACGTCTGATGACTGTGGGCCAGCTGTTTCTTCAAAATGAAACCCACACAGTCTTACAGAGTTATGCTCGTACACGTTTTCTTCAGATAAAACACTCAGTGTCTCTTCATACATTGTGCAACAGCCGGACTGACTTCACTCTTTCACACATCTTTGTCCAGGTCTGTCAGGTGTCTGCGTGCCGTCCTGTTTCTGCATCTACACTAGATATGTCAGTGTCACAGATGCATTACTGGGACAAAAAGGTTCCAGGACGTGAACGTCAACACCAAATCACAATCCTCTGATCCTTTGTGTTGGAAAAAAAAAACAAAAGAAGGGTTCTTCAAAGCTACAGCACCTCTCCTCACACTTTTCCTCCTCAAAAAGAAGAGGCCGTCCTCTCATCAGTGTGTCCATTGTTCTCCCTCATTTGTCTCCCTCAATTCCACTTGTGACACTCGTGGGTGTTTCCTCTGTCACAAATCTGTAACTTTGTTCTCCACAGCTGCAGCAATCTGCTGGAGTCTGTAGCCGAGCTGCATCTTCTGGGCCGTGGTGTCCTCCTCCAGCGCTGTGATGATCTGATGACAAAAGAAATGACACAAACTGTCAGTAAGTAACATTTAAAAACAGAAATGCTACACACCATATCACACTAAATAGTATTTCACAATGACAAATAAATTACACTTATTCTTTAATTCAATGAGGAAATCCATCCTAAAACTGAGACATGTTTTGGGCCAATCACACACACTACAAAATGCTCTTAAAATGCCTGCTACATGAATTCATGAGTATGATCATAACATATCTAAGAACTATATTAAATGTGGATTCATTGTTCCACGAGGCAATATTCAAAATGATTTGACACTGGAGAGACATTACAGTATCACATATGGTAAAGGTGTATACTGGGAATGTGTTCACGCCCCAACATCAACAGAAGTTATATGAAAGTGGAAGAGGAAATAGCGGAAAAAATAAATTAATACAATTTTTTGCAAGCACAGAAAACTTAAAATTGGGACTGTGCCTTTAATTCTTAATTATATGTATTTATGTATGTGGTTTTTATATTTATATATACATTTATATACACAATGAGCTTTTTGATTCTACCACTAGTGGGAGCCAGAAACCTTTTCCAGGCAGAAGCTGGGACTGTTCATTCTGACCTCCAGAATTTAGTGTAATTTAAAATTAGCAATAAAAACGTGGCTTCACTGGAAAAACGTATGCGCATGAACATGGTGCACTGTGCCATGATTCCACCAGTACTGAGGGTCAGACTGAGTGATGAACACTGGGAGCAGTAGCTCTTCTATATGTCTGAAACACAAACAATTCGGGTTACCTGGTCATAGTATTTATTGATGTACTTGTAAAGCTCATGCAGTGCCACCAGGTAGTTCAGCTCTCCAGAGTAATTCTGAAACACAAACCATCGCTGAAGTTAGATACAGGTGTACGTGTGTGCTGAACATGCTGCTGTTCTTTACAGCATGGGCTCTGACATGACACTCACCCTGGACAGTTCAGCCAGAGCAGAGTTCATCTCCTGGTCGCTGGCTGAGATAGTCTGCCTGATGTCAGCATAGTACCTGAAACAAAAATCATGAGTGTTTCACATACTGTACATGATAAGATAAGAAAATATAATACTCTAATGATGCTAACTGGGAAAGTCACTTGTTAGGGCAACATGAGAGGGAATAAAATAAAAAGCAATGAAAACTGAATTGATGCAGATGCACACATCTAATGTCAGTACAGTCTAATGGCAGTGGGTACTAAAGACCACTTGAAGTGTTCTGTCTTGCTTTTTGGTGGAATCAGTCTGCAGCTGAATGAGCTGCTCATCTGCCAGTTTATCATAACATGGATGAAACAGATTATCCAGGATAGCACTGATCTTATCCACCATCCTCCTCTGTGTCACAGCCTCCATACTGTCCAGTTCCAGTCCTACTACAGATTTTACCTTCTTTTACCTTCTTGATCAGCTTGTTCAGTCTGTTGCCCTCACCTCACCAACACACACCAGCAAAGAACAGAGGTCTAGCTGCTATAGACTGACTGAACATTTTCAGTAGCTTGTTGCACACATCAAAGGTATGAAGCCTCCTGAGGAAGAACAGTCTGCTCTGTTCTCTCTTGTATAGAGCATCTGTGTTGTTTGACCAGTCCAGTTTGTTGTTGATGTGGACTCCAAGATACTTGTATGACTCCACTTTCTCTACATCCTCTCTCAGGACAGTGAGTGGGACTGTGGTCTTCCTGCTCTTTCTGAAATCTTTGGCTAAACTTATGTTGAGCTATAAGCAGTTGCTCTTGCACCACTTAACAAAGCTCTGTATCAGTTGTACGTACTCCCCGATGTTATCATTACTAATGCAGCCAATGACTGAGGGGTCATCAGAGAACATTTGTAGATAGGTTCCTGAGTTGGAGCAGAAGTCAGAGGTGCAAAATGTAAACAGGAATGGTGCCAGTACAGTTCCTTGAGGTGCACCTGTGCCGCTCATGAGCACCTTAGATATACAGCCATATAGGTAAACAAACTGTGGCTGCCCAGTGAGGTAGTCTGTGATCTACTTCACAGTGTCAGTATGAACCTGCATTTTGTGCAGCTTTGCAGCAAGTAGGTGAGGCTGGATGGTGTTGAAGGCACTTGAGAAGTCAAAGAACATGACTAATTTTGCTGCCCTGCCTCTCCAGCTCTGTGCTGTAGAAAGATGATGGCATCCTCTACTCCAATGTGTGCCTGCAGGGGGTCCAGGTGGTCTGACAAATGGAACCTCAGGTGCTGCAGGACCAATCCCAAACTTTTTTTGGCCATTCTTAACTTAAGGTTTTTGCTCTTTGTCTTATAGATTTATGTTATTTTTCAGCCCACTAAAGGCCTCATTCACTTGAGATCTCATTGGATTTCACATTTGTAGCTCCAGTTAAACAGTTGCCAAAAGACAACTTAGTACCGTAAAGTAGCAGTAGAGTGGTGAGTGTTGGCAGTCTTTGTCCTGCACATGTGCTCTTGTAGAAATCAGAAACCTGGTTCCACATATATCCCTGAGAGAAATCTACCAGGGGAAATCAAGTTTTCTAATCCCTGACATCCACAATCATCAGCGGCTTTAGTTTTTATTTTTATTTTATAGTTTACTTATATTTTTGTTTTGTTGCATTTTAGAAAAGGAGACTTTTCTGAGAATGTAGAATAATACAGTACATATTATTTAGCTCTATATAAAAACAAAAATTTATAGTAAAAAGGAGTAGTTATAATAATCTAATTATTCTTTAACTGACACTTGTATTTAGACGTGAATCCACTAAGAGCGCCAACCGTGCCTGAAGAAGAGTTAATCGTTATGGTGATGTTTTAATGCACGACAGAAAACACCCCGTCTGTCCACTGACTGCAGTGTGTATTGATTTCCTGTACGCAGAGAGAGAGATGGAGGTCTCAGTCAGTCTCAGTCTGTGTGCAGATGGCCTGCAGTGTGACCTTACTCTGATTAATACTGCTGTGTGTTCCTGTCAATCAAATATGCTGATTAAATTATGACAGAGTTTCTGTCACAGCACTAACACATGGCAGATATCCCACTCCCATCCCAGAACAGCCCCTCTGCATGCTCCTCACAACCAATGCTGAGTGTGTCTCAGGGGACAGGTCCCATTAAACCCCATTATCTGGAATAGAGAGGATCAGGGACGCAGGCTTTGAACCGTCAGAGTCTGTTCACTTTTTTGTTCCAAAACTTTAAAAACAACCTTTAAATCACTGAAATCTTAAAGAATAATAATTTCATGTAGAGTAATTTCTACACATCCATACATGCATCTAGCATCTTCTGTGTGCTTGAGCCTCTTTTTATCTCATCTTGCAAATGACATTTCTAAAATAATATTTTTTGTTACAAAAACTTACTTTTAATTTGGTGATTAACATGCATGATGAATAAATGGCTTCTCTTAATATTTACTTCCTGCCGTTTACATTTCCTGTACCTGGTTAGAACTGATATAACCTGTCACTCTGAAACCCTTTAATGCACACCTATATCCCATCCTGATCCACACTACCTGACCTCACGTCCTCAGCCAGTGAGAGTGCAGTATCTCAGTTCCCAGATGAACCGTAGAGCTTGTGAGAGCTTCACATCCTGAGCGCTGAGAGGATGAAAGAACTGCTGAGCAGAGGCAGCAAATCATCTGTGAAGGAGAGAAGAGAAGAGAGAAGCCACAGTGTGCACTGAAAAGGTGCTATATCCAAACTATAGGAACGCTGCAATCCAATATAGAAATGGAAAACATAGAATATAAAAGTTTCACTTACAGGCCAGGATGAGTGATAGGTTCATAACTGATGCGTAGAACTGTTATGAATATTGTGATAGATTTTCTTAAGAATATTTCATGGAATTGTACCAAAAAAAACAAAAAATCAAAAAAACACAGCATGATTTCTTTTCTCCATTTTCTGAACTGTGCACCTGAAAGCAGTCAGTCAGTGGCACGTTACCCCCAGTGCAGCCAGGTCAGATCAGGTCAAATGATGACAATAGAGGTAAATTTTATTATGAGTAGTTTTCTTTATTTGTGGAGCTCTAGGTGAGCGCTTGTGTTGCTTATGCCAAGAGATGGGAAATCTGGCATGTGATGAAAGAGAAGGCACATGAAGGTGATATTGGAGGCTGGGTGGTTCTAGATTACTCTTTTCTTTGTAAAGGAAGACATTACTTTGAACTCTGAGCAGAGCTGGTAATGAACGTGTCATTATTATAACAAGATCCTGTTTGACTCCAGCTCCCTGTAGAAGAGCTGTTGACAAAAATGCAGCTTGGATTTAAATCAGCGTTGAGACTCGATGTTTTTTCATAGATTTAAAAATAGATGTGTTTTCTGGCTCGGCTTTGAAAATGTCCACATATGTTTGCTAATAATTTATATGCTTTATTGCTCCACTCACCTGAATGTAGGGTCCATCTAGAATATTTTAGATTTGGTGGAGTGACAGAGGCTCAAAGAGGACTGGTATGTTTGGAAAATGAACTAAATGAAATGACATTTAATAAAATTTTATTTTATTTCTTGTCAAATTTAAAAATGTCATAAGTAAATAGTAGTAAACATTTGGAGAGAGGTCAAACTTAATGCATAATAAAAAACACAATTTCTTTAAAATTATGTACATGGATAATGATTACAGTTCTCCTGGTGCTGAAGGTTCTGCATTCAGTTATGTCTAATTCTGGCAGAGGCACCTGGTCACTCCTCTGCCCTGCTTCTTCCTGAAAGCACCATTAAACAATGACCTTATGCACAGTGAAAGTTAGAAGACTGAAGGATTCTGGTGACACCAGTTACAGATTCTCTCAGATCTGTTATGACTTATTTATTCTTGACAGTGAAACAGGACACAGCTTTGTTCCTTTAAAGTCATTATGAAAGTCTCTGTAGATTTAAGAGGTCAATATTAGCCATCTTTATTAGGAATCAAAGAGGTGAGTCAATACTGAGAGCAATAATCAATCACCAGCCTCCTGTCAGGTATGTCTGAGTCCATCCACTCATTTGCAGAATGACAGTTTCTAACTGGCAGCTAATCCTGTTAGCCTCCTGACCCCTGCAGAGGACGCTTCCCCAGGGAGACTGGCCAGCAAGATTCAATCTTTTACTTTAAAGTGAATGAAAAGACAATGATAACACCCTGCACCCAGCAGCGTCGCCACAAGGCCTCGCAGGTTTATTTTGATTAGCTCAGAATTTTTTTATTTATATTGCAATCATGAAACATTTAAAATGGTTTAAACAGAGCCAACTGCAGTAGCCTGGAGGCAACAGCACCAAACACAGACCTGAGCCTGACACACAATCACTTGTATTTCCTACAGGGGTCATACTCAGAGGAGTCAAACTGATGCTTGCAGAGTGAAGGCTGCACACACACACACACGTACGCACACGCACACACACACACACACATACGCACACACACACCCACACACACGTACGCACACACGCACCCACACACACGTACGCACACGCACATGCATAGTTGTTTTTCTCATTATAAAGTAGACTTGAGCTCCAAAGGGACAAAATCGCTGTGAGTGCAAACTCACTCTCTGTTTTAATCATTCACAGCTCTGCAGTTCTATTTTCAGGTCTTCATTTGTCTTTGTTGGAGTCCAAAATAACTTAAATGTCAAATATTTATTTTGAACAGAGAAAAATAAAAAGAAGAAGAAAAGCAGAGACAGAGATAACTGGATAAGTGAGGGAGCAGAGAGCAGAGCAGGCAGCTCAGGTCCAGACCCACTGCCCTGCTTGTTTTCAAGCTCTCTCTGGCCTACCCACTGCTCATTACCTGGATTAGGTGTTTCCAGCCAGTCTAAAGATGGATGGTAAACATCTCATGAGGATGAAGTGAGGAAACACTAAGAATGAATCCTACTGTCCTTAATTGATCATTCTTCTATCCCTTCTCACCCCAGTAGTTGTTCCGGTCCTGCATGTTGAAGGACGTCTTGTTCTTTCGCTCTGAGGAGTGAAGATCAAAGATCGAGGAACAATGTTTGAGGAGAAATAAGTGATGATCCTTTGCTAAACTTTCTGGAAACCTATTGGTGACTGATAGTCACTGATCTGAAACACAGTTTTACACTGATGACATAAAAACAAATTGCTCAGACAGCACTATCAGTCTATATCAGTAAAAAAGTGTGCTGCATGGACCATCCACTGTGTCAAGAAACCAGGAGTACAGTAGGTGTTTATTGATATCTAACTTTAACATCATAACATTTGTTTTTATATATTTAAACATTATAAGATTAAAAAGGCATCACATTGTCTAAAACACTGTAATTACTCCTGCAATTTAGAAAGATAGATAGACTCTAATGTGGCTTAGGTGCTATTATTGACTGGGTTTTACAATCAGCAGCTTGTTCATTCACATACTGTATCACACAGTGTTTGACGCATGCTCCACTTCTTGTTTCAAATTGTTTAAATTCAACCTCTGCCACCTGTGAGAGCTTCATCCCGCACCTCTGCACCTTCTAATTAGTTTTATGCCACTTCTGTCACTGTTTTCATTACTGTTTGTATGTTTTTTTTAAATGTGCAAGACATAAAGCTGTGTGCAGTTTCTGTGTAAGGGTATAAACACAGTGAGTGGTAGTTGAATTGGCTGCAATGCAAGGAACTGCAGCTAAATCTAGCTTAGAGCTAGATTTGTCAGACTGATCAGAGTCGGCTCTGGTCATGGTATAGTCACACACTGTGCTTTGTGCTTTCAGTTTGTTTTTTAATACACAAAGGAGCAGGTGGATGAAAATGCACCCATTGTTGCCAAGGTTATGTTAATGTAAATGACTTGACTTTTCCCCAGAAGGCTGTGCTGGCTTTTGTGGCAAACTGATGGTCAGAGTCAAGGATGTTAATTAACATGGCCTGTCTGCCCTCTCCTGACGTTCAAACCAAACCCAAAGTGACAGTGGCTGTAATGAAACGTAGGCTGTGAATGATTAATAGAGATCACTTAATGGCTCCCCCCAATTAATAAAAGATGAGCTTGTTTTAACCTCCACCCCCTGCTGTGCTCCTCCACCCTGTCCCAGCTAGACAGCCAGTACACGGTGAAACTCCCCACTGGGAATCAACGTTTGGGCTGAGTGTCTGTTTGGTGAGGCTCTGCTAGCCATGCGGCACCAAGGAGCTTGACAGCGGAGTGGTGGAGACGGTGGGAGTGGAAGGACTGGAAAGTGGGGTGTGAGGAGAAGAGGGGAGGAGAAACGGGACGGTGCTTTAATGAGTGGGTTAGGTCAGAACCAACAATGGGTTTTTCTCAGAATGTTTTTCTATTTCCAGAAATCCTGGGGAAAATCTGCTTAGCTTATAATTTTACATTAATCTGGCACATTTTCACACAAATCACCTTTTTTGTCACACATATAGACAGCAGGGGTCAGGGACACCAAGTCCAGATCTGCTTGACATTCTGTATTTTGCTGGTTCTCTCTTCTCTTTTAAAGATGTTAACAGTTTTTAATTGCAAACAAGTATATTAATTTTTTAGTGAGTCATTAATCAGCTGCTAAAGACATATGCCAAACACTGTCAATACAGTGTAGGTTTTATGAACTTCTGCATTAAGAGAAGAGGAAATAAAACATCACGTAACACAGCACACAACCTCGTTCTAAATCTCTTTAATCAACACAGCACTACAGCATCCAATACACTGTCAGTTACTGCATCTATCTGTTCACACAGTCCCAGCTAGTTTATATTAAAGCACATCCTGTAACAGAAATCAAATTTCAACAGTTTACTGTATAAATATCTAAACTGTCTGGGAGAGAAGCCTCTGATTAGATTCTGTCACAGCTGGGATCATTTAACTGAATGAAATAAATGTAAAACTTAATTATTTATCATTTCCTGACTTATTCATTAGGCCCCAGGAGTCTCCTCCAGGACCCCTGAAGGAACACAGAAGCCACTTTACGCTGTTTGTTTTAGGCTGGATCATTCAAGTTTGTGCTGCATTAAATAAAGTGATGCTTTTTATTCTAATTTCACTTAAGACATTAGAAGGAATCAAACTTGCTGAGCTGCAGCTTCTTACAGCAC
>OMLM01019985.1:32108-43415 GCA_900302695.1 Helostoma temminkii | reverse complement strand
ACTCTATAGCAGTTTTGCTAAAGCTCTGCTCAGCTGTTTCCCTCCCAAGTATTCAAAGTACATGATTGTTCTTTTAAAAAACATTATAAATCACTATTATGTAAATTAACTTGTTTCTGTGATTTCTTTCACATTTTCAGAAAATCCATGTCCAATCACTTTTGAGACACCACCTCCTGTGAAGGAAAATGACACAATAACTTTCACATGCTCCACTTTAAATTCATGTCGTTCAGCCCTACAAATTGAAGATTTATCACAGCTGCCCTCAGAACGCCTCCCAGAGATTCAACCCAGAAACACATTTATTTATACAACCAAGTGGCAGGATGACGGGAAAGTGTTTTCATGCCAGACACAGGATAACATAGACCAATATTTAATTCGAAATATCAGCATAACTGTAGAATGTAAGTTTATATACAGAGGGTCCATTCACATGAACTCTTAGTTATTAATATGATCCATATGTTATCTAATGGTTGCACCTGCACCAAAAATCTAAACACAACATTTGAATGTCTGTGAAGGTTCTCAGTCATGCAGGTCATGATTATCCCAAAGGTTCTGTTCAGTCATCAGTTCTGACTGACTGGTAGGAGTTACAGGAAGTAACAGTCAGGAAGTCATTAGCACTTGATGATGCTAATGTGTGTACTTGTATGTTGTGGATCTTCCTGGCGTCCTTCTCCCCAGTCAGAACTGATGATGCCCTCTGGCATCAGCTTTTAGGTGTCATTTTTAATATACCAATGATCCTCAAAGCTCCACTGATCTGTAGTTGTAACTACTGTTGTACTTCCAGAACTTTATCTCTACACCTGATTAATGTTAAGTTTAGTGCAGTTTTCACGTTGCTAAAGTACAAAATAATATGGTTACATTCTATTCATTATTATGCTGAATTTGTTTTGAATTTGTTTACACAGATGCTCCCAAAGAAATATCAACCAGAACAAGCTCCAAACAAGTCAAGGAAGGAGATTCTGTGACTCTCACTTGCTTTGCTAAAGGACATCCAAACGCCACCTTTACTTGGTTTAAAAATGATAGTGACAAGGGGTCATCAGACAACAAGACGGCATCAGAGTGGACGTTCACATCAATTGATCGTGCACAACACGGCAAATACTATTGTGAAGCTAAAAACAAATATGGAACAATTACATCAAACCCAGTAACTATTGATGTTCAATGTGAGTAGGTCTCATTTTTTTACTAAAATTAATTCATTTGGTGTTTTGGGATTATCTAGAATATTAACCTCTTAACACAGCTGTAATTTCTTGACATTTTTCCATTGTATTTCTAAAAAAATGTGACTATCTAGTTTTTTGAAAATGATTTACTGTATTATATTTAGGTGCAATGTCATTGTGGATTAGTTTGTTTAAATATTAAAATGTTCTGTTTCAGATGCTCCTGAGGTAGAGATAAAGATGACTTCACCTAAGTCTGCGGTCAGAGAAGGAGATGAAATGTCTTTAACATGTCATGTGAACAGAAGCAACCCACACCCTCATACCTACACTTGGTCTAAAGATGAGGTGGTGGTTGGTGAGAGGCAGACATATGTTAAGCGGATGGATATTGAGGACAGAGGAAACTATATATGTACAGCAAGAAACGATGTAGATGCTGGAAAATCAAAGCCACTTGCAATTGAGGTTGAATGTAAGTTTTAACATTTTGTTCTGCATGTGTGTCAGAGAACTGATGGCAGAGAAAAGAAAAGAAATCCACAAATTGTATCATCAAAGAACACATGCCAAAGTTATTTCTTTCTTCCAGACCTCCCGAGGAACACAAACATTTCCCCCAGCGGATCTACTGAAGTAAAAGTTGGAGAATCCATAAGTTTCACCTGTAACGCTGATGCTTATCCTTCCCCATCAATGTACTCCTGGTACTGTTACAAAAACAATGAACATATTCCCTGTTCACGGTGGACGTTCAACACAACTAATATAAAGTTCCTACATTTGGAAAATATACAAAGAGCAGATGAAGCATGTTTTACGTGTAACGCCACCAACAGCATTGGCACAGGATTGGACAGTTACCCAGCGTGCATCCAAGTTTTGTGTAAGTAATCACAATGTATTACTGTTACTGAAGTTTTTATTTTGCTTTATGTTGAGTTTTACAAACAATTTTGTTAACACCTGACTGATTCACACTATTACTAAAAAAATCACTTTATAATGACTTTTCCTTGTATGTTTATGCTTGTCTTTAAAATGAAAAGTTCATTATTTTAAAAAATACACATCGATTTCTTCTGTGGCCCATATGAGAAGATTGACAAAACTATCATGAAACTGGAGTCAGCAGCTAGTTAGCTTAGCTTAGTATAAGGCTGGAGAAAAAACAGTTAGCCAGAATGTATGCTATGCTAATTAAAACCTACTTGTACCTTAAAGCTCAAGAATGACATGTCTTGTTCAATTCATACTAAGAACTAAGAACACAATTTTACAGTAAGCAGTAAAACAGTGAGGACTACAAGAAGAAAAGCATATAACACAAAAACTGTATAGATTTTTCACCCTTCAGTTTCTATACAGATTAAACAAGCACATTATTTATCAGTGAATTTAGAGATGATTATTTATGAGTATTTGGACAATGTCAGGCTTCCTGCTTCTATTTCTATTTCTCTCTCTCTCTCTCTCTCTCTCTCTCTCTCTCTCTTCCTTCAAAAGTATCCACCAAAAGGTTTTTCCTTAAATGTGAGACTCCAAAGTGTTTAAGCTTCCAGATCGACTTTCTGTTTATACACTGTTGCTATAGTATCACCAAGCATGTTTAATTTGTAACTCATATATGCTTCCTCCCTACAGATCCTCCCTCTGTACCTGTGCTAAATATGAAAACTGAGGTCACAGAAAATCAGACCATTACCATCAAGTGTACTGTTGACAGCTTCCCATCATCAATTCTCACCTTGATGAGGAGGTCCACATCAAATTCTCAGAATTCGGAAATGCTAAACACTAAACCCAGGGATTCCCAGCAACGCACCAGTGAACTCATTCACACCTTTAAAGTAACATCAACTGATGCTGGATTTTACTTCTGCAACGCAAGCAACAGTGAAGGTTCAAATAAAAGCAGAGAGAAGACGTTGGTGGTGAAATGTGAGTGATTCAGTGGCGCATTTTCTCCATGCTGCATATAAAAAATACTTGAATGCAAAATGCCCCTTTTTATTAAATATGAATGTTTAACATCATGTATGTGTTATCTAGTTCTTACATGTTTGGGACTATGATAGTGATTACTACACAGGTAATGTCATGATGTGAAAATGTTCTGATCTGACTCTTTGAATATGTTTTTGGTAATTGCAGATACTCCCAAAGTGACAATACAAACTATGACAATAAAACAATCTGAAATTGTTGTGAATGAAACTACGTTGTTGACACTTTACTGCATTGTCAACTCCTACCCCCAAGTGGACTCTTTCAACTGGATGAAGGATGGGAGAGAATTTGGAGAGAATGGAAAGAATCAGAATCTCACTGTAACGTCTGTCAGTCCCTCTCACAGTGGAAAGTACAGCTGTGCAGCCAGGAATAAAATTGGAACAGGACAATCAAAAACATTTGAAGTTAAAGTCCAGTGTGAGTAGATTAATGCACTCATGATACTGTATGGACAGAAGAAATTGACAAATAAGAATTGTCTAATACAGATTGAATGTTTAGAGAAAATGTGGGAGTTAGTGTCACTGTAGTTAGTCAATGGCTGATGTTGTAAGCAAAGTTATGCTGTGTTCAGTGTTCCTCGTCAAAATAGGCTCTGTGGAAAAAACAGCCTCAGTAATGTGTTGATATATGTTTTCTCTTTGCCATAAAAATTTGTAGTTTTGAAATAATATAAATTCAGCACAATTAGATCTATGTTCTGTTGCTTTTGTTTTCATGGCATCTGGCACGTTGCTACATTTCTTGCTGTGTTACAGCTACTAAATGTCAGTGTCTTGCAACAGGGAAATGTGTAGTGTCACAGAGTGCTTTATATGCTGACATGTCTATGTATGTGCGTACCGTCAGATGTGATCTAAACCATCTGTTGGCCAGCAAATTAAACCATGAAGAAAAAGTATGGCACATTTCTGCCCACTGTGCATAAGTAAAAGGACGTGGGAAGTTCATTGCGTTGTTTCATTTGTGTAGTCGTATAAGGTATAATCTTTCACGAACATACTGTGTTTAATTTTTTTTCTCCTAAATTTCCCTTTAGATGCTCCAAAACATACAAAGATCAGTATAACAACAGAACAGCAGGATGCTCATGGGAAGAGTTATGTCAAACTACACTGCCACGCTGACTCTTATCCCTCAGTCACACAATATACGTGGCACAAGAAAGAAAAGGACGAAACAGTTGCAGAAGTGAATGATAGTCAGAACTACACAGTGTACTCAGACCAACCTGGAATTTACTATTGTGTGGCCAAAAATCTAATAAATAAAAAAAAATCTGATGAAATTAATCTCTTTGATGGTGAGTGGATTTTAAGGTCATGTCTCTGTGTGAACTGAATATTTTATAAAAGGAAATATTGGCTCTATGATGTCAGACTTGACGAATGAAACCTTTGCTTTGATATCATCACAGCAGTTTGACACTATGCTTCTTGTTCACTTTGTGCATATATACTGACACTTTGTCTCTTGTAACCACAGGAAGCCTTATGAAGATACTGAAGTTTGTTATTTGTCTTGTCCTTATTCTGCTTATTATTATCATCATAGTTGTCTTTGTTTACAGGTAAAGTATGAATAAGAAATAGTTTTGATAAAAAATGCTACTATTAATAATACTAAATGATTTTTAGATTAATTTAATATTATCAAAATTTCTTGTGTTTTCAGATATAGGAAGAAGAACTCAATTCAGCAAGGAGCTAGACAGTCCTTTTTTCTGGTAGTGGATCATTTGTGCAAACTTTTTGACTATTTTTCTAAACGTAGTCAGACAAAAAGTTACTTATCTTTGTGTGTGTGCGTGTGTGCTTGTGTCTCAGGGTTGGTCGAATGGCACCAGAAGGGTGCATCTGACGGCAGAGTCTTTCAGGAGCAGAGATGACCTCTTGCCAGAACGGTCGTGTCGCCCAGAGGCTTCACGATGTCAGCCTCCTCCAGACAGCACGTAAGACAGCAGCCACACAGACAATGTCACAGGACAAGGAACACTCTGTAAGATAGAGTTTGATGGGCTCACACTGGAGTCAAAGCATCCATTTAAGATCCTTCAGACACCACGATGAATCTTCCTTCATAGTGAGTTACTGAGTGCATGTTGTTGTTCTTATCAATGTTGTCGTTCCACAGATCTGCATCCGGGATCAGCAGTGTTTACTGTATGGTCAATCATCCCCCCAAGAAACAGGTGAGTCCAGCAGTTCAGAGCTTTACAAAAACTTTATTAAGAAAACAAAGCAAACGTATCAGGGAGAACTGAATGGTAAATCCACTCATTTTGTGAATATACACAGTGGTTCAATAAAAAAATAAGACAGTACATAAGTCAGCATAACTTTAACAAACGCTGACCACTATTGTCTGTGAAGGTTCTCAGTCAACGACCCGTGATTCCACAGTGGTTATAAGTCTGCAACTCCAGCCAGTCAGAACTGATGAAGACTTCTGGATGGAAGGTGAAATGTCTTCAAAATCCAAAAAATAAGTCCAGTTGCTACTTAATAGAACCTTTGGGCTGACCACTATTAAAAATTCCTTCAGTGTCAGAATGGGATACAAATAGTCTTACCTATTCTTCATCTTTTACTGATTTATTCATGACGTATCAGGAGACATATTCACATTCCATCGGGACAACGCCCCAGATCATCGTGCTCAAGATACACTGAAACAGGGGACACCTGCATTTATCAGTCAAACAGTCTGGATCTTAATCCACTTGACTATTGCTACTAGAATAGAGCAGTGTGTGAATCAGACAAGGATTCATGATATTAACAAACTCAGAGAACAGTTCTTACTCACTTGGCAGAGCATTGCATCTGTTATTGACACGGCTAGAAACTTGTGTTAGGGCCAGTGGAGGACATGTAGCCTGGTGCATGTTACTATTTTAATTCTGGTTCTCACAGTGAAAGATTTTCTAATACTGGTCAGCATTTGTTGAAGTTACGGTGACTTATGTAATGTAATGTTTTATTGGACCACAGTGTATTTTATTGGTTTTAAACAATGTACATAAAGTAACCTAACGCTTTAGGAAGAAAAATAAACTGAATAAAGGGAAAACATAAGTGAACCTGTGGCGACATCTGCCACAGAATAAAAACTAACGAGAATTGTCATTACATGAAACAAAGGAAAAGATGTGTGAATACAAATATAAAAACTAATATTAGAAGTTTGGAGAACAGTCCCCTTATCTCAGTGAAATTACTGTTTATCCAGTATTAAAAGGGGTATTCAAACTATTTTGCATGAGTACTTGTCATAAAGTACTGCTCAGCTTGCCACAGTCATGATATGTCTGTGACTTTGGAGAGAGATTTTAAAGTCAGAAAATAACTATGGGGAACTTGTTATCTCAGCATGGGCTTAGAAATGAAAGATTTCATTTGCAGGCATGAGTATAAAAGCTGTGGGCGTTAACATGCAGATAAGATCTAATAGAAGTTGCTACCAAGTTGTTCAATGGAAATTGTAGAAAACTGTTATTAGGTGTTATCTTAGTCTAATGACCACAATAAAGGATATTTACACAGCTGCATTGCAGTTTCATGGAAATTCCCCGGTGTTCATATCTTCAATATGATGAAGCTTTTCAGTTGAAAAGAGCCTAAAAAGACTGTATAACTGTGCAACTGCAAAGACAAGCATAACTTAAAAGGTAACTAATAACTAATAAGATTTCACAATACACATGTCAATGTAAACTTACAAAGTTTAAAGTTTTGGGAAAAATATTAAATCATTTAATAGTCCTCAATTGTCTGAAATGGCAATTTTACAAAAAAAAAACAAAGTAGATATCTTTATCTGATACACAACAGAAACAAGGTCTTAACAACTTGTGCATCACCATTTATCAGTATTCGAGGACTCAGTTTAACAGAAAACGAAACTACCAGCCAGCAAGCACATGTGTTGGCTTTGATTTTCTAAAAAACACTTTTTGTCTGCAGCTTTATTTTAAAGAGGCAGATGTGTCTTTCAGTGTTCAAGTTGTTGCTTTGCCCTCTGTGTGTTCCTTCCTCACTACTTGTTCAGTATTTTGCAGCCATGGATTAAATGATGATTTACGGCATCCATTTTAAAGCATGAATACACTGATTCGGTTGCTACTGTACATTCACTTATGTCTTCTGTCTGCATCTGTTTAGGCTCATGCTGCACAAACACCACACCAAAGACCACAAGGTGTTCACACAGTGGATGATTCTCTCAACCATGCTTCTCTGCCCTTCGGGGATAGGAAAAAGTGAGTATTTGTTTTAATACCAAAACAAGGTGCATTATCACATGGACATTTTTATGATATCATTTGTTTTTCTAGCAACAAACAAGCAAAACCAGCAGAGGATGCTGTGTATGCAAAGGTGTGCAGGCCAAAGCCACATAATAAGGTCAGACACAATGATCTTTCATTTCATATTTCAGGTTTATAATACTCAAGCAGTGTTTTTCATCTTTTTATTTGATGCCTAAATCCTGCTAATAGTTTATCTTAAAGTGTTTGTCCATATTGGTTGTGATTTTGAGTAAATGATTACAGTAAAGCTGCAGTTTATCAAGAAAGTACAGTACACTGCATCTACATGCCTGCAGCACTGAAGCAAATATTTCCTGTTAAAACGAATTCTGTGTAACAAAGGAAAATCAAGAAACACAGATGTTGGTTTGACTATCCAGTGGTTCCGTTCTGCTTCTGTCCTAGGATGAACAAGAATGGCAAAGGGACTACGAGAACATCAGTGCCACAAATGCAGCAAACTGTCCAAATCTATTAGACGACGACACAGACACAGATACAAACAGCGACGATGATGTACAGCTCAACTATACACATGTGACCTTCACTGCAAATCCAGGAAATCAGAGAGCCAACACAGACACCAGCAGCACTAGTTCTGAAGAAGATGATATTCACTACTCTGACATCAAAATCTGACTGAAGATTCATATCCTCTTTTACATGCACTGATACACGCAGATGGTCTGAAATATGTCTATAATTAACAGTTGGGGTTCGTAGTGTGGGTTAGGATTTTTATTCTACAGTTTTGTTTTTTCACTCTTACAGTTACATTTTTAGTGATTTCTGCTTTCACGACTGTGCAGCAACCATTTCCAAACACAAGGGAAGAAAGTGACTATTATAAATTCAGCCTGAAATATAAATATGGGTCAATTTTATGTTGGACAAATGAACTTTAAAGTTTATTTACATTGTTGTGATGTCTGTGAACACATAACAACACAAACTTATGCATAGCTCCTTTACTGAGGCTTGTTTCTTGTTGTCTATATCCATAATGCTTGATTTCAAAACCCACTGTGATGCCAGCTAAAAGTTTTTTTAGTTTTTTTGTTTGCTTTTTTATTTTTGTTCTTTAAATAAGCTCAAACACAACACCCGCTACACAAACAAATACAAAAAGATCAATAAAAAGTATTCAACAAATTTTACTTTGTCTACTTGCTTTGCACTAAGGTTTTAAACAAATTAAGAGAAGTGTAATACAGACCGAAATATTAAATATAAACTGTAACATGGTAGATGTGGCAATATTTCTGGTGAACCACATGGAAGTTTAAGGGGAACATATAGATGTCGAAGGGAGGAGGGAACATTCGCTGTTATGGCTGATTGTGAGGACGTTAAACATTGAACATCAGGATACAAATTAGGTCTTACATCTGTTTCAGGAGGTAACTACCTGATGCATTTAAAAATAAAATTTCTAGTGTTTTTCTGTGCTACAAGAACAATTGATGGAATAAAGTTAGAACCAAGACCTGAACTGGAGGCCACGTGTGTACATTATCACTGGTGCTCAGTTTAAACGAAGCTCCATGCAGTGCAGATGTTACCTTCTGCAGCTGTGTGAAGGCACCAGTTGTAATTCTCCCCAGAGTTAAGTCATCACTTTGACACTGACCTCACCATCAATATCTTTCCTTATCCAAAATGAGCATCTGTAACAGTTTCTTCCTCCTTTGTACCTTCTTGTTCGCTTCCTCTGGTGTCCAGACAAATCACAGCACACGCCATCTTGGAGGCCTGGCCTCTAATCTCCCCTTCCTTTCAGCTCACCCTCCGACTTTGCCTGGAGTACAGGAAATAAGTGTAAATTAGTGTAGTGGAGACCTTCATCTTTATTTTTTTCTCCTTTCTCCTCCAGGATAACTTTATTATATCATAAGTATGCTTCACTTTTAAAGTTTCCATCTATGAGACAATAAGAGCAATTTGCTTCAGTTATGGAGAACAATTTGTACTATTAAACATATAGAGCATTTGTTTACCATTAAAGCATTTTTTCCAATTGAAATAAATCAATACATCTCACATGTGACGTCAATATTTGCAGGCTCAGAGTATTCGGCTCCATGGACATTCAGAGCTTGATAGTAATACTGATCCTCTGAGAGTTTGGTCACATTAAAGGTGAAGTCTTGCTCTAAGCCCACAGTCTTTATTTCTTTTCCAGCCATTCTGAACCAGGTGAAGTTAATCCCTGCTGGATTGCCAGTGCTTGTGTGAAAGCAAGAAGGATTTTCTCATAAAGCTCATAACCATGGATCCAGTTTATAACCTCCTTTGTAAAGACATCTGGGAATACTGGAAAATATTGGATTTGCACTTTTTTTTGTTTGTTTGTTTGTTTGTTTTACTTTTTGATACATTGATTATTGATATTGTGGAAACAGAAACATGCACATTAGTGTCCTGCTGGAGGTCATTTTGTAGGGCTCTGGCTGTGCTCCTTCTGTTTCTCCTTGCACAAAGGAGGAGATAGCGGTCCTGCTGCTGGGTTGTTGTCCTCCTACTTGTTGACCTTCACATCTCCTAATATATACAGGCCTGTCTCCTGGTATCTCCTCCATGCTCTTGACACTGTGCTGGTAGACACAGCAAACCTTCTTGCCACAGTGAGCACTGATGTGCCATCCTGGATGAGCTGTACTACCTGAGCAACTTCTGTGAGTTGCAGACACCTCCTCATGCTACCGCTAGTGGTGAGGGCACTGACAAAATGCAAAAGTGACCGAAAATCAGCCAGATAGGATGAGGACAGGGAAATGGTCTGTGTCCACCACCTTTAGAACCATTCCTTTTGTCTTGCTAATTGCCTCAAATTTCCACCTGTTGTCTGTTTTTTTTGCACAACAGCAGGTGACATTGATTCACAATCAGTGTTGCTTCCTAACTGGACATGTTGATATACCAGAAGTGTGATGGACATGCACTTACATTGGAATGATTATATGTTCCCTTTATTTTTATTTGTTTTGGGCAGTAAAAAGTGGCTTAATATGTGCTAAAATAGCAGGACATAGCACAAACCTTGAGCGGTGATAAGGACATGGGTTTGAAAGTTGAATTTCAGTAAATTGTCACACTGCAGGGAACAAAGATTATGACAAGAGTACCATCATTTGATGTCGATCACTTAATCACATAGTTTTGTGAATATTACATTCATGAAACAAGTAAAGTGTTGTGATAAATACTAGGATAAGAATATCATGTGTAGTAGTTTATTTTTCTAATTTCACTAAAGAACATGTAATAACAAGACAGACCTATAGAAAGTTCTAGAATATGTATAAGAATAAGAATAAGGGGAAAGATGGCGAATAGGGCCTCCACCACACAAACAATGGCTAATAGTTCTTAAAAGAAATCATCTTAACCCTAAAACCGTCATATGTATCAAGATTATAACACAGATGGATTTAAATTTGAATTTTTTGGTTAATACTTACTGATGGAAGTTTCCAAAATAAGATTTCCAGAAAAAAAGAAAGAGCAACTAAATTGGTTTTATGAATAAATAAATAGTACATTCACATCAGTGCATGACTTATTTAAATATTAAACCCATATACATTTCCAAGTAATAACTTAATGTCTGAATTTTTTACATACAGTTTGCCTTTACCGAAAACACAGATACAGGATGCAGACACCTGATGATATAAAACAAATGATCACAGTGTTTAACCTCAGCTCTGACATTCTAACAGTTTATTTATTGTTGCACTGTTATTAGATTGCATTGTGTTGATATTGTGTCCTCTTGTTGTA
>OMLM01019985.1:6933-32088 GCA_900302695.1 Helostoma temminkii | reverse complement strand
CAGATACAGGATGCAGACACCTGATGATATAAAACAAATGATCACAGTGTTTAACCTCAGCTCTGACATTCTAACAGTTTATTTATTGGTTAATTATTAAAGTAATAATAATAAAGTTATTGGATTGCATTGTGTTGATATTGTGTCCTCTTGTTGTAGTGTTTTGTTGTAGTCATGTAACACTGGTAAGTGACCAGCAGGGGGAGGTCACACACAAAGAATAAATCCTCCCAGTAACAGACGCCCAGTGTGCAATCTGGTGCATAATGTGGTGGTTTGCAGCTGGTTCAGCTGTGAACCTCTGTCACCACTGAAGCATCATTCTTTCAGTAACAGTCTCTTCTGATGTCTTTGCTCGAATCCATTCAGAACCACTGCTCCTCCAAGTCTCACACGCTTTATCCACAGATTGATGAGTCCAGGTGCACAATCAGCCTCCCGATGTGGATCTCAGCCAAACCAGCGTCTCAGACAGGAGGAAATGACTCAATACACTGTCTGCTCAGTAGCTTTACTCCATCATTTTCCAGTCACATATGCAAAAAGGTCAATAGCGACTGTGCTCATCTGTTGCTGTAACAATAACATCCATCCAAATCCTCATGGACACAGCAGTGGAAGCCACCAGAAAGAAAAGACGGTCGTACGTCTTCACACAGAACGTCAGACTGGGTCGAGGTGACTGAAGAGAAAGGACACAGTGAGGACAACATAGGTTATGATGATTATAAAGGAGCTTTCTGACACAACTGAAGGGTGTGATTGATCAAGGACATGCCACCAAAGAGTTTTGTTAAAATAGTTAAGTTTTAGATTAAGTTTTTCTTAGAAACAGAGCAGATTTTTGTTGATTTAAATAATTACATGTTTTTTTCCAAAATTATTATTCTAAAAAACTGACAGACTGATAACTGCAGTTTCAAATAGTTATGTCTGATTAACACTATATATGTAGCACACTTCATAAGTTAGGCATAAGGCATACAGTGTTATTTTGCTAAATCTGTTGAGTAAAGCCACATTTTGAAAAACTGGTTTTTCTAAAGTATCTTTTCAACCTCTGGTGTCACATGACACATTTATTCTAAGACCTGAGACCTGTCAGCAGAGAGCAAACAGAGCTTTACAGAGGAGATTAGAGTTCAACAATATCAGCGTTACCTAAAACCTGACCTTCATTTCTAATAATTTAAGTAGTTGTTTGAGTTTTAACTCCGGTGAAAACCTATTAGATAAATTACTTATTAGGAGAAGGAAAAAAAAACAAGAATGTACAATAATCTTTATGTCCTGTGAATATATCTCAGTAAACTGGGGGAATTATAGGAAGTGAAATCTAAAACACATGACATCTTAATATCATGTTAGTTGAAATGAAATAGTACTTTAATTTAAGCAGACATAACATGTTTAACACAAAGATTAAAGCTAAATAAATAGTTTATGCGTCTTAACTGTTTGATTTATGATCGGGCTACACCAGCATGGACCTCATATAAAAGACTTTCAGTTGACAAATAGTGTTTACACTCAGATCAGCTTAAACTGCATGTGTCAGTTTGTTTCTCTTTGCTTTCCTACTCCAGACATTTGGCACAGATTCTCAGCTAGATGAAAACCTCCATAGACTTTGACAGAAGTTATGTTGTGTTCTGCTTGAGAACTCACAGATGTGCCTGTTCGAAGATGGTCGTAGTAAACTTCTTCTATGGCCTGAAAGTAGATGACTCCTTTTAGCTTCCTCTCATCACAGTCTGAAACAAGGGGAGGAAGAACGTAGGAAAATTTAGTAACAACATATATACAAGTCATCCTTCTCTCTTATGACTGCATCATACATCAACGGTAAGCTTTTTGGAGCAACATAACAATGTACAAAAAGTGGAAAATTGAGACTGGAAAATAATATTACTGATGCACTGCTACCATACAGCACGCCTGACTTGATTATGGTGTGCTTTGGTGACAAAGAAAACTTTAATTCACGCAAACATTGTGTGCACACAGCACTACTCAAGCCAGTCTAACCTGTATAGTAGGCTAGTCGCTTGTGATCCATGTCAAACAGGAACCATCTCTTCTTCCAGGTCTTGACCCTCCCCCCTCGTTTGGTCAGGAAGCCTGCACAGCGTCGAGGTGTCAGCCGCAGGTCCGTGCAGCCAGCAACCCCGTGACCCAGAGACTCCACATGGGCACGGAGGTCAAAGTTCGCAGAGAGGAAAAGGGGCAGGCTGCGCTGCTGGAGAAACAAATTTTATTTAAATGTGATTAAAACAAGTTACTTTATTTTTAATGGAAAATCATCAGCAATCAGATAATTATTATCTAACATGATACTGAACATGTCCAAAGATTGGTTATGCTTTTCTTGTTGCTTTTGCCTGGTTCCCAACACTGGACATTATTTATAAAAAAAGTACACTGTACTGTAGTTAACAGGAAGTCTTCAGTGGGTGTGGAGGATCTACTGTACATTAAGTCTGACAAACTTATTCAGTGGTTAGTTCGGAAGTTTGTGTTACAAACAAACTGGGAACATGACGTTTGTGTATTAAAGCATGAGAAAGAGCACAGACGAAACAATCTGTTGCTCATTATTTTGTTTTCATTACTAAACAGATCACTGACTGAGACTGTGTGTTTTCAGGGCCTTTAACACTGAATCATGTTTATCGCTTCATACACACCTCTGGCGAGTTTAGGGGTAGAGGACTGGCCTTCGCTTGCTCCTTTAGCTCAATCTCTGGCCTTGGTGGGGTCTCTCGCTCTACAGGCTCTGGTCTGGGAGCACTGAGCTCGCCCCGTCTTCTCTCCTCCAATAACATCTGTCGTCGCTCTTCCTGAGTGCACACATGTATCATAGCAGATTATTTGCCACCCTCCAAAACATCCATCCACATATAAACATTCCCCCTTTTTGGTTTCAAACCCCACATGAACTCACAATCATGTGGCTTTCTTTTTTTTTTTTGTCTTGGCATTTCTGTGAACATGCTTTACAAACATCCACACATCTGCTTGCTGTTTTCTTGGACCATCATGTGCGAGCTGAGTGGGTGTCAGTAATCAGACAGCCGTGTCTAATGCAGTGTGCTGAGGGTGATTAGAGGTGCCAGCTAGTGTTTCCCACGGCAGGTGACTCACCCTCTCTATGAGTAGTCTTTCTCTCTCTGCTTTGGCTTCCCTCAATTTCTTCTCAATTTCCACAAGATCCAACAGGCATGGGCTGTGAGAGGAAGAGGAGTTGCAATCATCACTAAAAAAAATCTGAAATCTTGAAGCAATACTGATGTGGCTGATTCCTAGGCCAAAAACTGCAAATTGCTTTTAAAGGATAAATGGTCTAATTTTACACCATGTGCACCATGTTAAAATCTGCTAACATGTTGACCATACCATAAAACATCCAACATGGCAAGCAGCATTTGTGGTCAACTAATTATACAGGTTTTTAAATATCCTGTTATGCAAGCGTATTTTGGAAATTGAGGAAAAGTGTAGAACTAAAACCCAGACTACTAATCTGCTGCACTGTCACTACTAACGTATCAGGTGTGTACTTAGGTTTTTACCTCTATATAAAGTGCTTCAGAGTTTACATTATCTGTTTTAACTAACTAAACAGACAAACAGATAACTGATAAAAACTATGGCCTAAACTATGGAAATAGGATTGAAGATCAAATAACCAGCAGTGAGTATATTTTATGGTAAGTTCATTCTGATTTTCTGAAATAAAACCCACACAAACAAGCATACCTTCCCCCACTGCTGTGTATATTTTATTTGTATATATTTTAAAACCTCTCTTCATTTCACTCCCAAAAAAAGTGCTCATCAGACAACTGACCTGGCAGCTCGAGAACTTGTTGCACTGTTGCATGGCGTGAGGAGAACGCTACCGTTGCTGGTCCCAGGTCTGTGCCCAGTGCTGTGCCCACTGCTGTGTCCATTGCTGAGTCGGTGAGAAAGGACGGGGGAAGTGAATGCCTCCGGGTTCTGACTGTCTGGAAGTGTCCTTACCAACCCTGAGAGAGTAATGAGATGGAGAAAGATACATAAGAACAACACAAGTGGTTGAACTTTATATATTCAGCGTGTGGTGGCTGTGTAACAAGATGATTATGTTTGATTATGAATCATCAGTTTCAGCATTTAGCAATAGCGTACTGTTAGTGAATGTAAAGTGGACGACAAACCTGCCATGACATGATATGACCTTGGAGATCAGGCTATCGTGATATTAACAGAGAGGTATGTGTGTGAAAAAAAAATATAACACTGAGATTTGAGGATTAGGTTTATGGGTGCCGCTCTTTCTCATCCACTCCGTACAGGTAAATCCTGCTTCCTATCGGTGTAATAACAACTTAGCCACTTTTTGACACACCTTTAATTTGACTAAAAGGGAGGGAACTAAACAAACAGTCAAACAAAATGAGTGCAGAGACCAAAGTGTTTATTGTTCTCTTTCCCTGCGCACTCAGCTTAAGCAATCAGGTGTACAATGGGAAGTAGAAAGTGCTGTAGCTCACCCTGTACTGAGACTGGTCTGTCATTGAGTTTGTTGTTGCGATGTAAACTCCTTCTTCTGGGCAAACTGGTGGATTCTTTATGTGGGTCCTACAAAAAAAAAAAAAAAAAAGGGTAGTATTTTTAATCAACATTTTTAGGACACTGAATAACTTTAATATAATATTGATGTTGATCTTTTTGGACAGTTTTCTGCTACTCC
The DNA here is from genome assembly GCA_900302695.1 of Helostoma temminkii. Taxonomy (NCBI): domain Eukaryota; kingdom Metazoa; phylum Chordata; class Actinopteri; order Anabantiformes; family Helostomatidae; genus Helostoma; species Helostoma temminkii. The sequence continues at coordinate 27,353 of OMLM01019985.1, read as the reverse complement.
ATTGACTATAACATTGGTAAAATAATGCAGAAAACAAACAATTTATAATTACAATAAATAATGCTTTGCCCTATTGAAAGCACATGGTTAATCCAAACCTGAGGAGGCTTGTGAACTGTCAGAGGGGAGAGTGACATCATGCACGGGGCAGAGCTGGCGATGTCTAACCAATCAGTGAGCGGGTTCTTCTCTTTGAGAACCTGTAGGACCAGATGAAATTTACTGTTAAATTCATGTGTTTAAGAGGCTTATATGAACTGGTTTAAATGAACTGGAACAGCACAGTAGATGACACACACATTGACTGATGACAGCTGTTGCATCAGACATACCACATCTGGCTGAGAATGAAAACTCTTCCAGGAGAGATCATAATGAGTTAAAATATAATCATCACCTCACCAACTTTTCCTTCGACCCTCCCTCCCTGCTTGACTCACAAACACATGAGCAGTTCAGTCACCACATGCAGGCCAGTGTTTAACCCTTGTCTATCACTTTATACTACGCTAATATTTACCCACAGGAAGTGTGAGAAGATTTAAAAGCATTTGTTTTCCCAATCAGATTCATTTTTCCAAAACTATCTAAAGTAGAACTAACTTTCTCTCAGACACAATGAGCTCTCACCACTTAAAGCTCACTACACAAGTGAGTGAACCTCATCCTGGAGTCATGCTGTAGTCATACACACTTGGTCATGTTGTCTGACACTGTCTTGTCCCTCTCTCCTCCTCTGTGCTGACACTCCCTTCTACCTTCCCTCCAGCTCTATATAATCTCCATTCTCTCATTTAGAACTGTCAAACAACAACTAACATCATTTAGTGTATTTTCTGTATCTTACCGCACAGTGTAAAGATGTGAAACTTCTCCCAGCCTGCCTTCTCTTCCTCTCACACATGCACACATGTATACACACGCTCACATACGAAGAGCCCTCCTTCGCAAACCTGACTCCTCCCTCTCTCTCCAGATTCACTCGAAGCTTTCTCTCTCTCTCTCTCTCTCTCTCTCACTCTCTCCCTCATTTGCTCTATATCAGATTTGCTTTTTCCTCGCCCACATGTCTCCTCCTCATTTTGATTGGTGATCAAAGGCAAACCACTGGCTCTGTGATAAAGTACACTGCACATTTTTAATTAGTGACTGAGTAAATCCTACATATTCATAATAATCACTGATAACATATGTGCGTTTGGGTTGGCCTCAAAATTTAAGCCAAAATGTAGTTATCAGATGTTTCTGATAAAACCTAAACTGAAGCCCAGTGAAAATGGAAACAGACACATTAGGTGTGTCTAAGGCTGCGTCTAAAGTCATTCATTGGTCACTTATAATATACAGGGGATTTATGTATTTATGTATTCTGCACACTACTAAACATGAACCACCACAAAATATGCAACCTTTTTTTGTCAGTGATGTTTTGTACTTTCTAAATCCTGCATTCCTAAGTAGCAGTTCTTAGACTCTTCTACTACTGACTGATAGTTTACATTAAAAGGTAATTACCATTACTTAATGCACTTTATACAGAAGGACTACACTTGTTAAGCACTCTTGATCTTTAAATGATGCTTAAGTAATACATGTTTTGCACTTCACAATAAGAGTTACAAAGAGCCTCAACAAATGCAAATTACAGCTACGTTATGTTATTTAGTGTATTACATAGCTGTTAGTTACATGCTTAAAACTAAGTTAAATAATACAGCTGTTATAAACATTAAGTTATTATATATATATATATATAGTCCACAATATTATTATGCATCTTACAGTTTGACTTGTGTTAATGAGTTCTCTCTTCTCCTTCCTCAAGGCATTCAGTTCTCTCTCCTTCTCCTTCTCCATTTCCTGCAGCTGTCTCTCTAGTTGCTGGACTCTCTTCTGAAAATTCAACACATAATTTCCATCAGCATCGACTGCAATTTGGTTTCTTCTCCTAAAAAAATGTCATATGTTGGAGATGGATTCATCTGGCTAGCCCCAGTTTACTCATTATGCTGTAATACTGGGCAAACATCCCCGATGTGACGACGTGTGCGTTGTGTGATGCAGAGCCTTCAGTAAGGCAAATCTCTTCAGCCCAGACACAATGCAAATCAAACATCTATTTTGCAAGTTAATGAGAGGCACGAGAGAGACACATGACAGCACGGCTGAAAGTGCAACTGAAAGGAGAGATGCACAGACATTAAATCAGCAGGTTAGGGCAGCAAACATGATATACTGAGAGACAGACAGATGGAGGGTTCAGAGATGAGCTGTCATCTGTAACAAGGCCACAGTGCAGCTGAGTCAACTTCCATTCCTGTCACACAATTCCTCTCTTCATCTCTCCACTCCTCCTCTTGCATACTCCGGCTAATTGGGGAACAATTTCATATTATTTTCTCCATGTGTCTTTTGTCTATGTGATATGTTTCTTGAGGAATCTGACATTAATAAAAAAGCTGATTTCTTGAACTTATGTCAGAATCCAAGCAAAAATCACAAATTATTTTACACTTGAAATCAGTTGCTGTAGAAGGTTTGTCAATAAAACCTTGTATTCATTGCCCACACATTTTTAGCCATGTTGTTACATGGATAACAATGTCTGTTAGTTGAAAACTAAAATGCTAAACACTGTCACATTATACCCAGTTTATACCAGTATGCAGGCAGTGGGTATTTATCTCCAATCTATAAGCATGGCTTTTATACTGCAAAATATCAATGCTGACAAAGAAATACAGTTTATCTATCATCCTGACGTCGTCCACGATTCATTAAGCACCCAACTGGAGTGGACTTAAACATGATTTGACTTATAAATGCTGTAATAAAAACGTAAAGTGTCACATCACTTATGTTTAGTGATGGGGTAAATGCTGATTTGTTGAGTGAACTCCGCTGCAGCCACACACCAGACAGATATGGACACTGGACATAAGACTGAGGAGACAGTGTTCTTTTGCACAGAGTGCTAACAGCTAATGGTAGCTTTGCACAGCAGATTGGCTATAGTCTGGTCTTGAGTTAGTTTTGGTTCTCAGAAGGCCATCTGAACTTAGTTATAGAGCTTTTAAAGTTTAATCACAAGTATCAGCATATGCCAGGCCTCTTCCAATTACCATGGGAATCCTGATCTGAGATTTTTACTGTCTCAGTTTATTTCAGTTCTTCACTTTCTCCATCACAAAGTTGCAGAATAAATTGTTTAAAATGACGACTCTTATTTTCAACAATAAATCAGACTGAGTCGGTCGCTACAGTAAATTGTCTGTATTTCAAGAGCCTGTTGTTGGGAGTTTAATCAAACCATTTATTGCACAGTACTAGCATCCGTTGCCAAAGCTTGAAAGTTTGAAAGTAAGAAAAAAATGTATTTAAATGCTGAGAAATTTTATCCCCGTCGTCTTTTTAGCCAACACTATGCAGCATAACTCTGCAATTTTCCAAATCCTATCATGTGTTTTATCTTTGCATCTTCCCAGCTCTTGTTCCTTCTTGCTCTTTAAGCTCTCTCTCATGGTGGCCTCAGATATAATTGATCTGTACAGAATCAGGTGACAGTGTGATGTTGCTGAGTGTGAGGTAAAGAGTTCATGCATGTGTCACCAAATGATAGGGAGGAAATAGGACAAGCCTTAACATGCAATGCCAACCATGGACTGTGACAGAAATGTAGAAGTAGAAAGTTTTATAGATCTTGTAAATGTTGGTCAGTATCAGCAACACTGTTTATTGAATGAGCACAGAATTGTAGCTTTATAGTTCATTTCTATTTTTTTGTCTTCTTTAAACTCTTAAACTCTTGAACAATCTTCAAACTAGGAGCAAAAAAGAAAAGTGAAAAGCAGCTTTAACTCTAGCAAACGTTTCTTCTGGACCTCTGCTCTGATGCTGTTTCTCATTCTTGAGACATACGACTTCTTAAATACGACTTTTTGTGAAACAAACAATTAATCAAGATTGTAGGAGTAAAGATGCATATGGATGTCACAATGTTATTATTGGTTCCTACATAACGATCATAAAAAATATAATAATCAGTACAAACTTGTCTAATTTGAATATATCGAAAAGGATATTGTGTTGGATTTTATTAATTCCATTTCATTGTTATGTTGGCCGTCTGATCTGTATATGTCACATCCAACTGTGACAGGAAGTCTTTTATAACACATTGGAGAGCACCTGTGAAAATCTCTGAAAGTCCATGTTTACCTGTGATGTGTTGACCACATGTTGCTGACAAGAGATTTCTCTCTCCATGTTCTTTTCAGTCTGGCCTGCAGTGTCTTTGTCCAATGCACCCTCATCTTCCTCATCAATGCCGCTCTCTTGCTCCAGGACACGAAACTCCCAGTCTTCAAAAATCCGAACCGCTGCTTCCATCGCCTCTTTCTCCTGCATTGTAGAACAGAGAATCAGTCTAATATGGGCAGTTTGTTAACCACTCAGATTATCATTTCATATTGTGGGTCAGCATTTTTTAATGCAGGAAAACAAATGTAAAGTCAACCTCGTTCTAAATTTTAAAAATGAATTCCTTCCATTAAATAAATATCTTCAGATCAGATCGTTTATGTCAGATGTGTTTGTGTGCATCAGTTTTAATGAATGATAATCATGAAATGTTCAGTACATAAAGCCAGTGCAGGTGAAAGTAAAAGCTCTGTGGTCTCATTGTCTCATAAGAGGGATACCTGCTCTTATGTTCTTGTGAAATTTGTACTTAAGTCCTTTGTTTGTGTATGTGTGAATACGATGTACAAAACCTGCTCCCAAAAGCTCTTTCCAAACAAATCTGACATGTCAAAACATAAAGTAACAACCTGCTGCTTTGCCTCACCACACCTAACACCAAACACTGCATTTAAAAGAGGGCAACGTCCCATCTTGTTCTGTCACATTCACAGAGGACAATATCCACTTTATGCGCTGTGTGTGTGAGAACGCCTCTCGCATTGACACATCGGGTTCAACAAGAGTCAGCACTGATGTCAACACACCCTAAATTGAAGACACACAGTCATGTGCCAACATCCAGTATCAGTTGCAGTTTTGTTTCATTTGGGTAGCTGCCATAAAGATATGATCATCATTAAATGTCCGTGTTCGTAGTTCAATTAATCAAAAGTATGGGGAAATTCATCTGTCAGGCAACAGCTGTACTTGTAAGTTGAGTTTTCATTCCGTCTGTGTTATATATATATATTCATAGAAGAGTTTGTAAAAAAAACAAAATCAAATGTGTCATTATCAGTGGGTTTTGTGGATATTTTGATGAACAAAACAGAAAAGAGCTGCGACTTTTTAAAAAAAACAACTAATTTTGTTGCCATCCATGCTACCACTCTCAAAATGCTATGTACTGTATGTTACAAAGTCTCTCACCTGCTGCAGCTGCAGGGTTAGCTGCTCTCTCTGGCTCTCTGGCTGATTGGGCATCAGTTTTTCCTTTTCCGCACACCTCCTCTTCAGCTCCTCCACCCTGCGCCTCTCCTCTTCCAGACTTTCTCGCTCCTGCTGTAACAGACATGGTGAGAAAAGAGTGAAACAAAAGTAGTCATCACCTAATGTCCAAAAACAAAACAAAAGAGGAAATATTACAAAAGGTCTATTACAACATTTCCAGAGTTTGTCCAGAATAATATTTATCTTTACACCTTACTGTGCTGCACCTTCTAACATGTAACAATCATTTCATGGGAACTGACTTATCATTAAAAGGATCATCTGTTGATGTTAGTGGACCAATTCAGAGCGCACGCGATTCTGTGGAATCTCTCAAGCCGTTTTTTCTGTTGTGATTGTGATCCCTACACTGAGCCATTAAACAATTATCAAATATTTATCTCATAATCACCAAGGAAAAAAAACCTGTTGCTCTTAAATCATAATAACATAAATTAATAACAAATGCAAACTAACTATTCCTGTAAGCAACAAAAAACAAAAACTTCACAGATATAATCCATAACACTCATCTTACCTTTCGCCTGTCTGTGTGCTTGAGCTGCTCCCTTTGTCTGACTTCTTGCTGCAGAGTCTGCAGCTTCTGTGTGTTTCTGTGCAGCTGCTTCTTCTCTGTCTGCAGCTCACCCTGCAGCAGAGCGATCTCCAGCTGGAGCTAAAATAACAGGACACACCACTGATTTCAATCATACTGACCAGAGCACGAGCAGAGTCAGAGCATTCCATTACTGTGACCATGGAGGTATGTGGAAAAGACATGGAGATTTAAAAATGCAGACATCAGCAGGGGCACAAGCAAAATCATTTTAACATTTCTTTGAGTCTTAGTTGTGAATGAAAATCCTTAATTAAAATTTTTACCACCTGTTACGCAACAACAGTATTTTCATTGTTGATTAATCTGCAGATTGCAATGTTTTCTCAATTAACTGTCTGTGTAATGTCCAAAAACTCATGATGAGAGAGATTTTGAGAGACAGTTTCCTGAAACTTAGATATTTAATTATTATTTATGCAAAAGAGCAACAAACAAAATCACTTCCACACAACCAGCATCTTCTCACCTCAATCTTCAGTTCCTCTTTCTGTTGGTTGATCTCTGCGATTCGCTGCTGGAGCTTTGAATGTAACGGTAGGACCTTCAGTGAGCCCACCTCCAGTCTTTTAAAGCAAGGCTGGAAAAAAACAGAAAAAGAAAAAAACATAGGCAAGCTGACCTCATCCAAACCCAAAAGCAGTAAACTGTTTAGTCTTGCAATTTGGGATCGTTCAATGGTTAAACATGCAAGAAGATGATCTTATGATCTACCACCACAACATATGTTGTGAAAGAGCTTCATCATCTCACTCAGTTACCTTCTCACTCTCCGTGCTGCTGCTCTCTGTGTCCGACTCCGCCCCAGAAGAGGAGGAACTGTGGCCTTCAGTCACTCTAGTGACCCACGGGGACTGCAAGCCCTGCTGCCACTGGCTCCTGGAGCGCTCCATGTTATGTTGGGGCATTTCTAAACACCTAGATATGGGAGGTAGTTAATGAGAGGTCTGACTGACTTTGGAAAATGCTGTTGTAATCTAATCTACTGCACGGTTGAAGGCGTGTGAAGGATCAGGTGACAGTTCACAGAGAGGAGATCACAGCTGAGTAATACTGCATAAGCATTTTACAACACAAATCCCCAGTAGTTTCCACAAACCAGACTGATGGAGAAAAAAAGTTTGTCAAGCAAAAGCAACAGTGAAAAAGAGCAAAGAATACAGGATGTGGCTGGTGGTTTGTGGTTGTGTTTCAGGGTCTCTCCCTTAGCAAAGGACTCTTGTGTGGACACAAACGTGCTGCATAATAGTCGTGTTCTACCAAAGGTTTTCAAATTGAAGAATTGAAACTAGAACAATTAATTACACTACGATAGAAAACTGCCCACAAAAATGCTGAAGCACATGAGAAAAGACTGAAAAGTACTTTGATGTTGTACTTCTTGTATTGTCACATTCATGTTAATAACCCAAGCCCAATACCATTGTACTGTATAGAGTCTGCACTCTTCCACTTCAAAGTGCTTCCCACATTGAGAATATGTCAACCTAAAGATCTATATTGTGTCAAAGCTTTATTCTTTTCCCTTTCACTCTTGTATGTGTGGTCACTCTTTACACACACGCTAGCAGAAACACATATATGAACAAACAAACAAAACAAACTAATTTGTGGGAAAATACTTTTGATTCCAACTTTTTCCCACCATCTCCACTCTGTGCCCTCGATTTCCCTCCATCCAGACCTTATTAGGCTGCAGGGAATGCAGGCAGAGTGGAAGCACAGAGATAAATATACATCCCAGATATGAGTAAGGGGTTTCCAAACAACGACTGGCATACTGACATTGAGAGAGACGGAGGAGAGTGGGAGGCATGAACAGATAGAACAGCAGGAAGTGGAGTGTAATACGTCAAAGGACAGCGTCTAGTTTCCAGTGACACACTAAATGTGCAAAATGCAGCTTTACAGATGTGTTCATGGAGGTAGAATACAACTCCATGTTAGAATACAACTCATGCTACATGAAGACCTGCACACGTTAAGGATATGAAAAGATATACAAGGTATAAGATATACAGTTATTTCTATAACTATCTGAACTCCTTATCATAATGCAGCTGTCACTAAAGTTAATTCCTCAGTGATGAGAGAAATTAACTAGAAGGTCAAAGAAAACTCTGAAACCAAAATAGCGTGTTCGTGAATGACATGGCCCTCACCTACTTTAAGTATAAATCTCACTGAAGTGACGTGAAAGTGGAAAGAAAAACTAAAATTAATTGCCCATGACCCATGCACTTTTCCATGGGTTATGAATTAAGAGTATATGATAACAATAAATGCATTCTGTCAAAAAATTTTTTTTTTTTTTATGGAGAAATACCTGTATAAACAGGTGTGCCTGCTGCAGCAGAGTAACAGAAATACCACGTCAATCAATTTTGATTTGTTTAGGACCATTCATACAGGTTATTGGAAGTAAAACTGCTTCACAGATGACTGAAATCTGATAATAAAGTTCAGCTTAAAGATGAGAATATTCATATATTATGCTCCCATATAGCCAAACGCGTGGAGGGAGACAATATCTGCTATGTGTTCAGTAGCAATACAATACCCACTGTAGTTTACAGCCAACAAGGATGTTTTGTAACAAGCACAGCTTAGACGCGTTAGCAGGAAGTGAAGAAAGTAAATGCAGGGGAAAATGGAAATTAGCCCTTCTATTTAATGCAGGACAGTAATGTTCAACACATACTGAGAACACTGTGAATATAATCCATGAAATGTCAAGAATTAATACTAACCAGTCACATGCTGTATGGGATTACTGCATAATGACGTTCAAGTGTCATTTAATGTTATGTTGAGATACAATTTGTATTTGTGTAGTGACGAAACTATGCAACTCCAGTACCTGCAGTAAAAAATATTACTAACACATTAACACTGAATTACACTATTACTGTATCCAAACGATCAGTGCAAGCATTTGTTATCTGGACTCTAACTAAAGTCCACTCAGATACACTATCAACTCCACAGAGACCAGAGAGAGAGAGACATTCAGGAGTGAAGTCCAGACTTCATGTAAACACAGTGGGCTGTTAAAATCAACAGACAACAGGCTAAATAAATACAGTTCAATGACAAAGCAAGAGAGTGAGACAGTAAGAAGAGCACCTACTGTGGACAAAAAAAAAAAAACAAAATCAGCAGATGCAGAAATAGGAAAAAAAGAGCAAAGTTCATCCTGTGAACTAGATCAAAGTACAAAACACAGTTTTGTTCCCAAAATAATTGGACTTGACTGTGGGGAGGGGGATCTCTCTGGGGATCGAGATAGCAGAGAGGGAATAAACGAAAAAACAGTTCAGCATCAAGACCACATGCGTTTTCCCATGGGTTTATAAGTTTTCTGTGATGACTACCCAGAGGTAACAATATATAACATAACCCACAACTCTCAAACTGATCCTAGAAGGCTTCAGGACTTTGTATCAGTCTGCAGTGCTAATTATCAACCACAGACCACCACCAGCAACAGCTGACACAGCTACACACATCCATGCACACAATCAGACTAGTGTTAGAGTTATGTATCTTCAACAACACAACAGAATGCTACTTGTGTCATATTATCTGACCATGTGCTCACGTCAGCAAAGTCTAGCACTTTTTTTTTCCCCAACTGTGAGGCTCCACTGAATTTTCATCCATCTCCATGTCCTAACAGTTTGTGTCCTGCTGCATGACGGTGAGGTGACAAGGCAGCAGGTGAGCAGCATTAAACCTACTGTGCATTAAACCTACTGAGACTTTTTAACAGTCATCCACAAATCTGAAAGCACGAAAGATAAATTAGATAAGGATATAAAAATGTAATAAATATAGGAAGACATAACATATGAATAATGTCTGAGGACTAATGTAAGACATCTCTTATATATAAAAGCAGCAAAGGCTGAGTATCTGATTGTCTAATGTGTCAAGCTCCAAAACACCCATTTCATAGAGCATAAGGCCCCTAATTTACATTGCACTCACTATGTTGTCAGAATCATTACAGACAGTTTTAAGGTAAGGTTTAAAAATGATGCAACAGAACAAGAGTTACTGGATTTTTTTTCCTAGTGTTTCTCTTCTTCCTTGTAAAACACTATCCAGTGCATCTTGAATGCAGACAGTTCAGTCAGAGATTTGGGTGTGTTATGCTAGCAGAAGCTAACATCGCGATGAGCTGTAAGCCTCAAGCAAAGATGAACTGAGCTCTAGAAAACTTTTCATTATTTTCATTTTCAAAGCTGTAGCCTCGAGCACAACCAATACAGACTGCACTAATAACACTTCACAAACAGCTTCCTCTTTATGAGACACAAATAACTAAGTCCATATAACATTTATCACATATGCAATATAACTTAATACTGTGCGTGCAATGTGTAAAATCTGAATTTCCCCATGCCAAATTCAGATTGAAGATGAAATAACCCTAATGGGGTATATTTCAAACTGTGGTGGACTCCTTCCAGAGCCACAGAAGACATTATACATCTATCTTCACTAACCGAACAATACAAAATTTATAAAGCATTTTGATTTGATTTTGTGTTTTGCATCACTAACTTTGCAACATGTTCGTATGTCCTCAGTCATGCCTCTGAACCACTGATCCTCCTGGGCTCTTAATGTTTGACTAATCTGTCCCTGAAACTAGAAAAGCATAACTTGGTTCTCTTATAAGCTTGTCCCTGCCAGGACCCCTCATAGATGAGGCACTAAAACAAAAGTTGGGCCAAGCATTGTGTACACAAAACCATAAAGTCAACACAAAAACAGCTACTTTCCACCAGCTTCATACAGAACAAAAAGAGTCCGTGCTCTGTGTGGGAGCGAATGCTGATTACAGCCTGTCACTACTCATTCAAAGCACTGTGCTGGACACAAGCCCGGTAAAGAGGGGCAGCATACAATGACAAATGAATCAGCCGAGACCCGGAGGTCACTCTCAGTTCACTCAAATCACTGACTACCTTTATTTACTGTCAATTATGTTTTTATGGTTTTTACTAATGCAACAACAGTGTCAGTGACACTGATGCACAGTACCTCAAACTAGAAAAGAACATTGTGTAAACACATGTCAACATCAGACAGCTGATGTGTGTGTTAGCACGATAAGCTGAAGCTGAATTTCCAATTTGGCAAAAAAATGAGATATCACCAAAAATTTAGACTTTAGTTTTGTGTTTTGCAAGAACTTGGTATTGAGTATTGCAATGAAACATGTCTTGAGCAAACCAAAAGCAGATCATCTTCAACTTGCACATTTTTTAAAAATGTCCTTAACTCACTGACATGTTACTTTTGCAGAGTCAAACAGTTTCAAATGATTGTTTAGTTGTGAAGTCAGTGATGCTCACCACAATGTGCATTCACTGTGACCTCATTCTGCATTGAACTGTGATGTGTGGCCTTGGACACAATGACATGACATGACATAGACCAAAAGGGCCAAAGCCGATGACAAAATTATTTTTCACTTGCTGAAGGTTTTTGAGTCTCATCTGCAAAAGATCAAAAAAACAACTTTACGCCATATGAAGTTAAACGTTCTTTTATTGAACATAATTACAGACTGTGGCTTCCATCAAACAGTCCAGCTCTCCAGGCTTTTAAACTCTGATCAATAACAGGCCTGACATCATCACATCAGCATCGTATGCTGACAGTGTTTCCAGAGGGCCTCAGAAACTTTCCTATTTTTAGTGTCAAAATAATAATCTCTGATAATAACTGCAGCACAGAGCTAATAACCAACAGAGATTTTTAAGGAAGAGCACACTGTACCGTGTAGCACCGACCTCTGGGCCTGTTGAATGTGTCTCCTGCAGACTCGGCACTGAGGAGCAGGAACCTGTCATCACAGTCCATATTTGTGAACAGGAAAGACAGGTGAGAAGACAGAGTTCTGGCTCTCAACCAGCTGTCACTGTGGATCTGCGAGGAAATGTGACAAATCCTGCCTGACACCCACATAGCAATATGCTCTATACAAAAACTACTGTTTAGCAGTGAGTTCATGCATATTTACTATATCAGTAAATTTAACTTACTGAAACTAAAAAGATAGTGTTAGTGGAAAGGGCATTTCTGAGCATGTTGTGCTGTTTGGGGAGTATTTAGCTACATTCCTGTGGAAAACTGAATGTTAAGCTGATGTCAGATGTCAGAAATGTTTTGCAGTGACAGATTTTGAGACTCGTGCCAGGTTCTGTCATCAGTCATAGAATCATGATGGAAACCCAAGAGCAGCAATGACATTTTAATAGATTCAATTACAGTACAAACACCAGAATAATCCCCAATAAAAAACACTGAACAAAGTTTATATTAAATTTTGCCTAAACGCAGGTTGAAAACAATCTAAAACCGCTGCAAAGTTTCTTAGTTACTTGATGAAAGAAGATGTAAACAACACATTCAATGGTGGTTTTCAGTGCCCAGCTGCCGGCTCACCCTACCTGCTACAGCTGCTGTGTCCAATGAAATGCTGTGTTTCCACTTTTGCCGTTGTGTTTTATGCAATGTTGTGTTTTGCACTATGCGCCACGATAAACCGACTGTAGGAAATGCAGACAGCTCAGTGTAACTCCACCTCACTGACAGAGATTCCTGAGTAAACCTCTGCAAACTATGATGCAAGACAACGATCCATTAATTATAGACTGGGAAACAGCTCAGACGCAGATTTGTCCAATGTCGGTCAAAACAACAGAAACTAAATCACAACTCCCCAGAGCCAGGACAGTTTCTCCTCACCTAGCCCCCCACCCTCTCTGTTTACCTTGTTTGTACTGATGGAGGGATAAAGGGGAGATAACCAGGATGATTGTAAACAAAAGGGTAGTTTATGTAAACACACTATATTGTCAGGGGACAAAAGTCTGACTAAGAAACATCATTTTAACTCACAGAAAGTTAAATACTTTCACAGATAAGAGGTGGATAAAGGCTGGGATGACACATGGTGAAATCAGGGAACCATAACTGCTGCACAAACACAACCGAAGAATTCACTTTCATTCAGGCACAACTGTAGTTTTACTTTGTTACGTTCAACATCAGGAAGCTGTTTTAATTCCTCTTTCTTATGGCTGCAGAAGCATTTAAAGGTAGATGTGACACAACAGAGTCTAACAGCTCCAGTTACACACTCATTCATGTCAAGGCATCCATTTGAATACTTTAACACTTTGTCCTGTGTGTGAAGCTGTTTCTTTGCCTTGTGTTTATCGACAGGAACCGCAGCAGCTTCATGTTTACAGGTCTAGTAAGCAAACACAAGAAAAGCGCATTAGAGCAGATAAATCCTTACCTGGGAAAACGCTCCACGAGAAGAACAGCGGACACTTCGGCTCACAACATAGTGACAAAGTCTGACGACATGAAAGAGAAGAAACACGCGAAACTGTAGCGAAAATGTCACCTCGGCAAACTTTTTTCTTTTTTAAAGCGCTTTCGTTTTCATTAGTCAGGTTGAGTCCAAACTTCACCAACCGTTTTCTGTGAAGCTGGCAACAACCTTATCTTCCTCTGTGGTAGTTTTATCGTCACCTGGTTTGATTCAGTCCAGAAAAATGACAGCTCGCAGTGAGCAGCTTGTCGGCGTCAGCAGGTGAAACTGAACTGAAAGCGTGGGTGGGAGGAGGAAGGCAGAGGCGGGTACCGGGTTAAAAAAAGTGTTGAAAAAGTCCGGACGCACTTCACCGCCGCTGTCTGCGCTGTTACACACGACAGCGAGAGTCCTGCAGCAAAATGAGATTTCTATTCTGGGAGTTGACAGGGTTTTCTCATTGTGGAGTCACCAACTGAACAGTCATCCAGGCACATTGCCAGTGAACTGTGAAGCAAAAGGTTGGGCTGCTTGAATACTTTTAATGACAACTTCCCATAAGACCTATTTATTAATTATGATACAGTTGGACACTAAAGTGATGAGTTCAGAGTGGAGTATGGAGGCTGCTGCGTTAAAAAAAAAAAGTCCTTATGTGGCAAATGAAGCATGCAGATGTTGATTTTCTTTCTTTCTTTCTTTCATTCTGCAGAGTAGGAAAACCCATTTTATGAAATGTATAAACATAAAGGAGATGGGATAAAAACTCTTCTCTTCTCTTATTTTTACATAAACTTCATGTGTGGTTTATCAAAGTGAATTTTAATTTTTAGCAGAGGGGCCTGTAGAGGGGCAGCATTCAGCACCTCACCTGATAACCATGTTTTTAACACTGCACTATGTTAAAATCTAACATTGCATTAGCACGTCCAGCCAAGTTCAACACCACATGTGAACTTTAGACCTGTGGTTCCTCTCTGACTTTGAGTTGTGTTTGAAACTGTTTAGGTAGATTAAACACTTCTGTCAACTACATTGTCCTTTTTAAGGAACCATAGATGCAAATTTTTAATAAAGAACAACTTGCACAGATAAAGTAGTTGATTTAACCTGGAAAAATGAACAATAGGAACAAAGGTGTAATTTGTTATGGTCTAATTGATGTTACAAAGCTTAAAGGTGACTCATAGTTGTCAGTCTCTGCGTGCCCAAACAGCCTGAAGGCACAGACCACGTGTCATTTCCTACTGTTTTTTAAAATTGAGCAGAGTGCACTCAGGTTGGACTGTGACATGCAAAACAGAATGAGAGTTTCTTGAGTGTTCAGCTGACTTTAAAAAAGTTTGTGTCTAGAATCTAATGGGTTTTGAACCAACTCTCCCCTAACATAACATGGTTTCAGTAACACAGGAAGAACACAGTGACACGTCATCTAGTACTGTAGCGTCTCCCACTTAGCCCCTAAAGGGAAATCGTGATGACAGTAACAGACATAACTAATAACCTGTAAGGTGTTGTGACGTAACAGTGGAAATCACATGAGCTGGTATGTACACATTTAAAAATATGAGTACCACAAATATGCTGTAATTCCCTATTGAGATTAAAATACCATACAGTATTAAATTGTTATGGTGAACTCCCCACAGATTACCACAGCACTGTGAACTCCAGTGGTAGTTTGATAGATTTAACTAAGCACTCTACTACTTCTTGACATTGTAGGAGATAAAACATTTTCAACAAAACAAGACCAAATTAAACTCACTTCTTAGCACCACAGATGTACTTCAAGTCCCTATAGAGGTAATTTCTATAAGGTCCCGCAGGCAAAATCTCCTCTCTTCACTGTTAGAGTTTTATCACCCTGACTGGCCTCTTTACAGCTTATTCTCAATGAGCTGATGGTGTAATAGATTTTGTCCAGTGACATGTGGCTGGTGTGAGAGAGAATAGGCAGCAAGTTCATGGTGGCACAGTGTACTGTAAGTGGGCTGAGCGGGAGAGAGACTGAAAAGGGGCCGGCAGATGGGTGATGCAGACTGGATGAAAGGGCAGCTGCCACCTTCGTTTTCCAGCGGCAATGCAGGATCAAGAGAAAAGGACACAACTGTGCCACTGGGGTAACATATCTTCAGCTTGAGGGCGACAGTGGTTACACACACCTCCTGTTTTGAATGAAAAACAATGCAGGTGTCTGTCGGCAAGGACACTATGTGAGGCAAAAAGGCTGTCTAATAATGCTGTCAGCTCAAGTGCTGACAGTGACAGCTGGTGAATGGTGGGTTGGCTAAAAGTGTTAGCTTGCATGTGACCAGCCAGCACCCACGGACAGATAATGTTTTCTCCTACACTTTATTTTTCTTGAATTAAAAGGTTACCGTGCAGATTTTGAAGGGTTTAAAACTTTCCATGCATTTCACTACCAAAACATCCCAGATGTTCCTGTAATGAACCCAAATAAAAATGGCTGCATGGAATCAGTTTAGATTAAAACAGCAGAGCCTCAGGTCTAATATTAATAAGGGTGCACCAATCCAGTCCTTATCAACCCCATGTTAAAGCGTTTCTACAGACACCAAATACCTATCTGGTGACAGTGCACTTTGTCTCTACTCTAATAATCAATATATGTCTGCAGTGCTGAAAACTGATTGACTAATGTAACTGACAAAACACGACAGAATTAATCTGTGAGATCACGTCCAACATGAGGACGTTGGACGTGCTGCTATTCAACTCATGATTAGTGCAAAAAAGGCTACAGTTCACCAACAACAACAAGTCTCTCTGGCAGAAGCATGTGGTTGAGTCAAAGGCCAACACTCCCAAAAAAACCTTTCCTACAGGCCAATGAGCTGTTAAACACTGGTTGAAAACAGCACATACTTGATCTGGAAATCTGGAATTGTGTCTGTACTTAGCATCTTACTCAGATGATGATACATTTTTCAACTGGCATCCTTGTTTATTAGAAATCAAGTAGAAAAGATGCAAGTTGAGAGCACAAATGCATTACATGCTTTTAATTTTCCCAACGGAGCTCTGGCTTACAGTGATTCTGAATGCAAATCGTGTAGTTTCATTTTCCTGCGATGCAAAAAAGCCATATGTGTGTGTGTGGTCCTGGATAAAGGGGTAAAGGGAATCACAGTAAAGGCTAAGTAGTAGAATTCAGTGTTCCAGTTCAGCACTCATAAACACTAAACCAAACTGTGAATGGAAAAACAGACCTTTCTTTCTTGTAAATTGCCTTCCCAATTTTGTAATTCATAATTACGCAGCTGTATAACATAAAGCTCATCTCTAACTCTAAAATACACAATTGTGTCACAATTGTGTATTTTAGATTCCAAATAAAAACATATACTCAAATATATATCTGAGTGACTTCACGGTAAGCAGTTTTAGGGCAATCCTTGTGAACAACAGATGATAAATGTTGATGATGTGCTTGCATTAAATGCTGTCTTTTGCAGGACATTAAATATCCTGCACTCCACAAACCAGATTAGTCCTGCACTCCGCAAACCAGATTAGCAGGTACAGCAATATCTGAAAAGGAAAAAAAAAATGTTATGAGAAGCAGACATGAGTTTACAAGCAACAAATTCATCTGTGCACAACTCTGTGCAGGGAGGTGTGACAGACTGTGAAATATTTTGGCATTAAAATTATATTAACTACCAGAGCATGGTGGTGATTGACTGTACAATAACTATCTACCAATTTTCTTTGGCTTGGGGAGATTCAGGTTGTTCATGATGTTCACAAACTCCTCCAGGTTCTTGGTCAAACGTGGGTTCAGTTTCTTCTCCTCACCAACACTTGACACAGTTCGACCTGATACACAAAGACAAACACAGTTTAAAGCCCAGTTTATAATCTATAGTAACTGTGGAAAATAATGTTCACATGGAGCTGGTACACATTTAACTAGAAATGCTTTGTAAATACTTGTTGAGTTGGTATCATTTTATACTGTCATTTGAAAATTTCTGTCCTGAAAGTCCTGAAAACTAAATAAAAATATCTAAATGAATGATTCATTTGCTAAGAACTATATAAAACATACATATTTGGATGAGACAAAGTATATGACTCTATAGGATTATGAATTTATTTAAAGAAGAATAAGTGTCTGATTTCAATTACTGTGATAAAATTCTGGTGTGAGTATGAGTTTTACTGCCTTATAAGGCAGTAACATCTCAAGGTTACAGAATTTCCTAAAAATCAATTGTCAGGAAAACTGTGTACAACAGAACATTCAACACCACTGTTTCCCTCCCTAACAGGGATCACACCTAGACCAGGCATGTAACAGCCTGGGAGGTCACGATGAACCCCAAGGTAACATCCATGTCTAAAATCCTCACGGGCTACCATCGATGTTCATGAGCCTTCAGGATAACACTGAACAACAGTGATGTGCAGGGTAGAAATGCAAGAAGGAAGCAAATAATCTTCAAAAAGAAAATTACTGCCTGTCCACAGTTTGCTAAAGGCCATGTGGATGATCCAGCTGGTTTGAGAACAAAGACAATTCTTTAGGTTTGAATCACAAGTGGTGATGACTCTACACTGCACTGGCCTGTTTTGCTGCATCTGAATAAACAAACATTTTTGCAACAGTGTGTATTAGAGCAGCATTGCTTAGTTACAGTGGGAACACTGGCAATCCTAAACTGGTGCTTAAAATCTGATACTTTTCAATACTCTACAAGGTATTTTATAAATATCCAGATGTGTGTTTTCAGCCAACCTAAGTAGTCATGTGCTGGGTAGAGAAGGCACTGGTCAGGCAGGGTGAAGATCTTCCCATGAACTGACTGGTAGAGCTTCTTAGCAGAGCCTGAATTAGAAAGAAAGTATTTTGCACTGATTAGACAAACTTAAAGGACAACTAGTCCAATACTGCCCTCTTGTGTTCACAAAACAAAAAAGCTTTGCCTTAGAGCCAGTGTCTACGGACATGAAAGTCAAGAAAAAACAGTGTGTTTTATTATCAAAGCAATGCAAAAGGTTATGTCTACCCTGCTGGAAATCAGTCCTGCCACAGCCTCTGATCAGCAGAGCGTCCCCAGTGAAAGCCATGCTCTGATCCCCTAACACCAGCGTCACACAACCGTCAGTGTGTCCCGGTGTCTCTCTCACTGTCAGATACTAGAAAGGACAATGACAATGTGATTTATTTTGACAAGCAACTGTAAATAAAAAGTTCCATCAGTCATGTGTTATAGGCTGATATAGAGCTGAAATCTAAAGTAAGCATGAGTGTTTTTATAAGCGGTACATTAGCAAACAAAGACACAATTCAAGATGCTAAAAAGAGTATTTTGTAGTTTACATGATGACACAACAATAGAAGCAAACCTATACATAGTTGTTCCCTCTGAAACTACAGTAGTGTGGATTGATTTTATGTAAAGATTTATGTTACACACTTCAGCCTTACTTGTTTTCCAAATGTGATCTTTTCTCCATCTGACAGTTGGATATCTGCAGAGGCACCACTGAATTTGGAGATGGCACTCTTCAGCCCATCCAGTTTTTTCTTCAACATCCCAGTGCCAGTGACGTGGTCCGCATGGCAGTGGGTGTTCACTGTCAGACAAAAGAAGCACACCGTGGTATGGAGATACATTATTATGATCTGCAGTTAAAAGGTCAGTAAATCAATTTTATGATAAGATTCAGTTGATATAAAGCTTTCTGGCTTCTGTGAGTATTAAGAGGAAAATTTACAATGTCCTTGTAAATGTGCAAGAAGATAGCTACCTGCCACTTTAAGTTTGAGTCCCAGCTCATTTATAATCTTCAGGTCTCTGTCAACTGTCTCCAGTACAGGATCGATGAGAACAGCCTCCTTGGTCTCTGTGTCTGCCAACAGGTAGGTGTAGGTGCAGCTCTCTGATTCAAACAGCTGAACAGTAAAACAGATAAGTGCATATGAATGAGTCTGCAATAATTAACAGGAATTGAACTGATGGCAATTGTGCACACCCTTTTTATCGTCTGGTGATAGTGTGCGTTTGCGTGAGAGTGAGATGGAAGGAGAGATGAAGAAAATGAGAAAGAGATGGAGCGGATTGTGATGTGGAGTTATTTGGTGATGCAAACTGTGTTAACTCTTTAGGTTTCTTGTGTCAATAGGAAATCTATAGTAGTGTGAATGAGTTACAGACACTGTGTTTTCCATTCTCATCAGTCATGCAGAACAGTTTACATTCATTCTGTAGCATAACAACAATCCTATAGCCATCCCAAGGGTACTACTCAGTAACAAATGCACTTGTTTTGAAGTCCACAAGGCTTCGTGAGCTCAGAACTGATGAAAGGCAAAACGCAAGTCCAGTTTATACTGAACAGAACCTTCACAGACAACCTTATAGCCAGTACATGAAGAGACAGAAGGCACTGAGACACTGTAAATACACAGAACACTGATAAATAAAGTTGGAACAACTTACACGCCAAGTTCCTTTTAAATACTTTGTTCAAGCCTTTCTAGGAAATGTGGTTGTGTCACTCTAATCACAGAGTTTATTTCTTTTTTTTCCACTTTGTTACACTTTGTATTGAGCTAATTATCAGTGGTTTTATTTTGAACGTATTCTCAGTATTCTCAATGCCTAAAAATGTTATTAAAATTAGTGTTAACAACCAAAAGATTTGTGTTTAAAATTAGCTCAGTTGCTATTGAAATGCTTAAACTTTTGATGGGGACCTGTGTGTTATGGTCCAAAGCTACAAATCTGTATAAGGGGAACTTGAGTTTGGTTTGTCGGCTGCTGTAGCTGCAGTCAAAACTGAACTGTAGGGATGAAAATTCACCTGCCTCGCTTTGCAGACAACACACATGCCTCTGTCATCCACAGAGTCATCATGACACACCCATGACATTGCCGAGCATCACGGTTTCAGTGATTGCAAAAATGAGTAGATTAAGTAAACTAATTTGTTGTTTAGAGACACTACTCCTACTTTATATTTTTTTACCCTAAATCTTTA
>OMLM01019984.1:152191-162584 GCA_900302695.1 Helostoma temminkii | reverse complement strand
ACTGACAAATTGATCTAAAACACAAGTGTGTGCAAGTGTGTGTGTGTGTGTGTGTGTGTGTGTGTGTGTGTGTGTGTGTGTGTGTGTGTGTGTTTGTGTGTGTGTTCTGACGTCATTGTTTATGTTTTGGCTATTGCCATCAACCCTGTTAAGATCTGTGAGCTTGGCATTGCAAATCCCTCATTGATCATCTGGCATTCATTTGTGTGGCAATCATTAAGGGCTCTAGATACTGATGTTTATCCATGTTGGCTTTGAAAGCTTTAACATCTGTGGCAAAGGTCAGATTGTGGTAAATTCACAAAAAATCTCAGCAACTATGACAGAAATGAGGAAAATCTGCCTTTGCTGGTGTAGAACCACATGTGCATTGGCCGTGTTTCCTCTTTTAGGAAAACGGGTTTGGTTGCCAGGCACCACAGTTAGTTGGATGGATTTGGGTTCTCTGGGAATGTAAAGCCCCTCATTCCCTGTAATCTGTAATCTTAGCTCAACTGCTGCAAGGAAATCAATGTCATGAGCATTCATGAAAGGAGTGAGTGAAAAAGAGTTGGATCAAAAATATAGATTTACAGAAGCCACAGTAAAAAGGCAGTGGAAAAGCCAAATGTGGGTAAAGTATCTGTAGCAGCAGGTGGAAGAGAGCAAACAGAGCGAGGGAGTGTAAAAGAGAGAGCGGGAGATGGAGAAAATAAACTGAAGCTGTGTTGACCCCTGGGACCCTGTTTTGGGGCCCTTTCTGTGCTGGAGGCCTCTGAGAGTATTTTGGGAAGATATATGAACATAGAGCTCCCAGGGAAGGCTGTAAATATATGAGCTATTTGATGAATCTGTATGATTTATCTCCTCAGACACCTGGGTGTATGTTGTTGTGACTTCAGTAGCGATCAGAAGCTATTTACAATTAAGTTAAAGGTGATTAAAAGTTTGTTTGTTTGAGTTGAGTTGCACAGCTCTTATATATTATATGCTTTATTAGACAAAGATTGACTGATACAACGTCTTCATCAGAGTATATAACCATGATCCAGGACTACCATACATAATGCATGTTGGCCATTAAGTTTTCGGTTATATTCCACATGTCTAGAGTTCACCAAAAGATCTATAATGTGTAAAGTTGTTTTTTTTAACATTGTTCCTATAACAGATTTATGACCGTCCTGTTTCACTCAGTTGAATAATGTTTTCTGTGTGTCTGGGAAAACACTGTCAGTTTAATCAAAGAAGGAATTAAACCACACTCAGAACACCTACATTCAAATCTAAAGTATATAGGTTAGTTCGTTTTTGATTTGCTGAGGTCATGCTTACATTTTTTTGCCCTGTCACAATCACATTCAGACCCAATACCAAGAGTGCCAAAAACTGGTCTCTACACTAGTGTACGTTGACTGGAGAAAGAACTAGTAGGTCGACTGAGCTTGATGGTGACAAACATCTATGCTGCTACTACTGAAACATGGCATTAAAATGCTCATCCTCATTCATTCTGAGAAAAGATAAATTAACACATATTTAGAGGACGCACCCTGAAATTCAATCAAAACAATCAGCTCACTTATTTTCTATGGTAAACCCTTTTGTCCATTTGTTTCTAGGAAAAAAACAAGATCCACAAAGCGGCCCGGGGCAACCCCTTTTTCCTCGGGTCTCGCCTCTTTTAAGTGGGTCAGATGAATGAAATGCCTCTAAATCAGTCAGAAAGTGTCACAAAGCATGCTTGTCTTTGGCTAATAGGGTGAAAGAGGCTCAGCTGAAAGCCCCTCCTTTCACTTTGACACTCAATTAAGGCCTAATTGGTTTGGGGTCCACTACAGGGATGGGGCAGGGCAACCACCCAGGCTCCTGTGTACTTGCTCCCCATGTTCTGACTCCCTCCACTGGAAATATTCCTTTGATCTGCAGACAAGCAAAGTAGGTTTAAATCCAAGGAGGTGAACTTACATTCTTTTTGAACATGTATTGAGTGTCTTTAAAGTTCATTTTCATCACAAATCACAGAGGCACTGAGAGTAGGAGGGGATGGAATACACTTAAGTACAGATATGGATCCATTTGTCTTTGTAATGTGTTGTGTGCACAAAAGAGGGAATATATGTGTGCTGGATGTGACGGTAGATCACATGCATTTGTGTGTGCACAGGAGTGTGTGTACATGTGTGAGACACTTTCATAAGCTGTGTCAGCAACACAGACCATTTCTTTATGGTGTGTGGAAGATTTGCTGTAATGCATTACTGGAAAGCTCCATCACTCTTCTGCTTTCCTGCAGCCATGGCTGTTACATGCCTGAACAGCATGTAACAGTCTCTACCTTGCAGATAAAAATATTCCTTGAAACTCTTACATAATCATTTAAGAGATTAGGAATTATTGAATAAAGCAAAATGCTTCAGGGCTAGAGAAGAACATGATAAATTAAACTAGGAACTAATGTTTCAATTTACATACAGGCAGGCTTGTTGTTTTAAGGCCACTTCAGAGATCTTTACTTAAGTCTGCTGAACAAGTGCAAGAAAATTAACAACAGAGGTCAAGAAATGTCACCCACCCAGTCTTTAGAAGAGATGTAATCAGACATAGTAAGTGAAAACTGACTTATTATGTTCCTGGAGACATGCCATCAGTACTGTACCTCCTGTCAACGCAGACTCACAGCTAACAACTAACAACACTGGAGAGATTACCACTTCACACTTCACCACTTCAGCGTGGTTCTCCTTCTAATCAGAGAGCTCCAGCAATTTCTGTTAAAATATTAGTGTTTACAGCATTCTTGTGGATTGATAATGACTTATACACAAAGGTGTGTGCAGAGTATGGGAGCATAGCAGATTATTTTTTGTCTCATTACAGGGCTAGCTTATGTTGCATATTGTATTATATTGTAAGTACTAAATAAGATACACTGACCTTTTTTGTTTTCTGGTTGGAAGATCAACAGCGGACAATTTAAATGTTTTGTGGTTTATGGTAGTTGGAAACAATGTTTCTTAGTTTGTGTAATGTCTGACTGTCTGTCTTTTTTTGGTGCTGAGACTTATTGGATTGAAGGTTGATGCAAATCTAAAAACTAGAGAGGAAAATACTTGGTGCACCCATTGGTAATAAATTCACATGCATTGTTGATGAAAAGCCAAAAGGGACCCAGACACAAAACTATAAAAATGAATTTAGAACTACAGTATAATTTAGCAATATTCTAATTTGATATGACACCGTGAAAAAGCATGTTAACTTCTGTACCAACCTTCTGTGTTTCTAACCAACTAATAGTTATGTTCAAAGTTCATATTTAAAAGATTAATACATTTTCACATTTTCACTAGAAAGTACTGAAATGAAGTCAACAAGCTTCCAATAATGAAGGTATGGAAAGCCACGCCTGCCAGTACCCCTCGAACTGGGTTCTTTATCGGATCTACAACGTAATACTGACCATTCAAGAGGAATGAGAATGAATCCAGGACCCTTGACTCTGTGATATAAAGTGATATAACCTTGGGGTGAATTGTCAGTGAGAAATCTGATTTTGTGCCTATTTTTGTTATTTGTTAATTGGTTGCCTTTTTGCTGCCTGGAAATCTGACAATGCAGTGGATTTAACCTCACTGCACACAGCGAGCACAAATGGCCTCAATGGCAACAAACCACTGAGTACACTGGGACCAGACACTCCACACAGACGCGCGCACACACACACACACACACACACACACACACACACACACACACACACACACACACACACACACACACACACACATTTGCACTCTACTAACACAAACCAGATGGTTTCATCCTCATGTTGTGAGTTTCTTCACCACAAGAGTAGCGACTGGAAACTTCCCAAAAGCCTGGCTTCTGCTGACCTTGACCCATGTTGGAGTACGTCACATGGTGGGAACACCAAGGCCTAGTTTTGCCCTCTTGTTTATTTCCCTCAGAATCCCATGGAGCACTGGGACCTCTGGAGTAACAACAGTAAGAGTAGTAACCAGCTCATGGGATGGCCATGCACATTCCACAATTGAGGAACGTCCTAATGTGTTGAGGAGGGAGATTCAGTAAGAACAACAATATGACAGGAAGATATTGAGAGTGTACCAGAAAAAGACTTTTACTGAATTAATATTTGTGAAAAAACTTTTAGTGACCACAAATAACTTTATTGCTGCTGTCGCTCTGTGCTGCTGTGTTGTGTTTTGTTTCATAAATCTGTGAATTCAATTATTTTGACAATGTTCCTGTTACTTTTTAGAGGGAATTTTCCCACTTTGTTGTTTGGATGTGATATATATAACTTATCTATTTTTTTGGACACTGTTAGTTAGGGTAGGTGACACATGGCAAATCTATGTTTAAAAGAGAAATAGTAATAATATATAGTAATTCAACAGTGCTTAAATTAATTAGCAAGAGTAGACAAAATAACACAGATGCAGTGCACCACAAGCTATATCCTCCAAAATGGCCAACAGCTTCAGTCAGCATCTCTTTAAAAAGTTGTGGTAGATTACTGTATATGTGAAGGTCACATGGAGAATGTTACTAAATTAACATTAAGACAATAATAAGACAATTATACAAAGGAACTGGCCATTGATTAGATTTGCAGAAAAGGCTTTTGTCTTTAAGGTCATAAGCACAGAATCAGAGCAGAAAATAGAGGATTCTGCTGGGACCACTAAATCCACCCTTAATAAATACCCTCATCTAAGTCAATGGTGCCAAAACATGGCACATAGAAAAAAGTCTTTTGGATCCAAGGGCAGTTTTTGCATGAGTTTGGCACGAGTGTAAGAGAAACAATAAGATAAGATCTGTGCTGTCCACCTGCATAAAGATGAAACCAACCAGACAGATGAAATCAAAGCTCCACCACACTGTGTTATTTCTGTCAAAAGCTATCATTTTTGTACAGTATTGTTTGCTTTCCATATGCTTATTGCATCATTCATACAGTAACTGTAGTCATGTCAGAGTTTCCTCATGTCTGACTCAGAAGAAGAGGAAGCTAAAATCTGGATTTTCTCAATCAATGCTCACAAATTATATGTGATTTACTTTTAACTTTTTTTTTAACTTAGTGAGCTCATGCTTTATTTGGCCAGGCTTTTTTATCCGCTTAAGAATGAATTGTGAAATGAAAACTTTGACTCACTCTTTAGCATCTCACCTTTTGACCTTTGTACAAGATTTTGAGCCTTTCTGCTATATTTGTAAGTGAGAATGAACGATCAGTGTTTGAAAAACAATGCACAAAACTCATCTGTGTGTCTCTTTTGAGGCAAAAGAAGTCACAATCTGTGGTTTCCTCTCACATCAAGCTGAGGCTGAGCAAAGATCGGCCTGTGGTGTTTTTCTCTCCAGCTTTGGAAGACTCAAACTATTTTTTATGGTTGCTGTCATGACACTGAGGGATACTTGTAGAGATTAGTGGTGCAGTGTGGCTGAAGTCCGTGGTTCATTATAACCATTATTGTAAACCTGACTGGAAGGGTGACCAAATGCTAAGCAGCGAGCATTTTTGTGTATGTGTTTTGGATGGTGTGTGTATATCATGAGAAAACTGAGATCTATTGTTAACACGTACAAGTCTTTTGTACAAACAGATTTAATCATGTTCTAATTTAGCAACACCAGCAATCACAGTGTGCTGCGTCTCTCTAGCATCCTCACTCTGTCTTGTAAGCAGAAGGCTTCCTCCTTCCCACTGTTTCACTGTGCTTTTACAGCCTCTCCACGCAGTTTGTGTGCACTCAGCAACGGTGGAAAACACACACTCAAGTGGAAATAAAAATACCCTGTCAGAGCGCCAAATGGAACACAGGTTGAAGCATAATCATCTGATAAACTCCAGATTAAAAAGCTCTGTGCTACAGTCTGCTTAGCATCAGTGGATCTGATGGCTTTTTGTGGTTGTTGGTTGTAAAATGAGAGTCTTTGCTGACACAGGCATCAACAGCCACAAACACTCAGTGTGTTTCAATTAGCAGGGCTGTGCTTTACCAGACTAAACCACTCCCTGGACAGTGAGACTCAGTGGCTAACACAAATGCCAGTAAACAGTAAAACACAGCAGTCCATCATCTCAACAGAGCCACATTGTCACACAGTCTCACTAGAGGTTTAAGAAAGGCTCATATATTTTTGTGGTAATGTGGAAACTCTCCAGCATGTATTTATTCATTTTTGTATTTCCATGTAATCATTGTTATGTTTGCATGTTTGTCAACAGCACATAGTGTTTCTGCACTGCACAGATATTACCTGTGAAACAATCTGTGGATGTATGATTTTCCATTTCAACTCAGGATCAGTGTTTAGGGCAGCAGATTTCATCCAGTTCATCCCATTAATTGTTTAACATTTTGTAATACACTGCTTTTAGAGACTGTTCAAATGTGTTAGGAAAGGGAACTTGTCTGTCTAGTTCTCTCTGTACTATTAAATTCTCACATTTATCACTGAAAGACAGACAATTTCTTAACAATTTTTATAAGCATACTTGTTTTTGAGTGAAAATGACATCACTGACTCTCCACTATTGGGGAACCTCTATGAGAGATTTTAAAAATGTAAACTGAACAAGCAACAAGGTAACTGATAAAGAGGTTGTGGTGAAACAAGACTAATTAAAGTGGGAAGAGGCAACAGCCTCAGTCATCTGATTCAAATGAAACCCAAGGAAAAACGTGGACAATGTTGATTGTTAGACAAACCACCCTGTACACTCACTAATCTAAATTTTAGCCTTGACAGCTGGAGTGTGACTTTCACACACCCACAGGGCGTCATCAGACACATATTCTTACCACCTCTTCACCCACTCATGTCTCAGTCAATCTATTAACCGGACCAGATTATGTTTAGATCTACAGAGAACACAGCACTGAATCTCACCCCCAGCATCCTTATAATCCCTTCAGTATTTCCCAATCAGCCCAATCTGAACAGATGTAGCCAGCAAACAAAGGCAGCCTGGGCATTTAGGTTACATGCTATTGATAATGCCTGTCCTCTTTTAGAGCAAAAACTGTAATGCTACTGCACTTTACAATCTTAAAGTTGACTCATGAACCTATAAAGGTGATCATGTCAGGAGGTGTAAAAAGAATGGCAAAAAGAACTGTTTGGCTCATTAATAGTCTGATTCTATTTAATGTTTTTGTTTTTAATCATTCAGCCTGGTTGTCTCTGATTATATTACAAAGAAAATACAGAACAGATAAAATCTCTTGACAGTATTTCAATAGCTACTCATGCCAAATTCATCAACACAAGCTATAAAACAATAATCAAAGCTGGGGTGGCATGTCACATGCCATAAACACATACCATGACAACACTGTGATGTTTATGAACATTTAATAAAAACGTAAATGCAGGTAAATGCAACTTTCTATTGGTGCATCTAAAGGTTTTGTCTTTTAACTGTATATTTGTTGATATATTGTGTTGATTTGTGGTGTACGATGTCCTGCATAAAGACATATTTATTGTTTTGTTCAAGGTCCAATGTAATAATGACCCTATATATATATATCTTGTTCCAGTCATCAGCTCTAAGAATGAAAATGATGCCTGCTCCATTTTCACTAAGCAGCATACTGTAGTATCTTTGAGGTTGTTTTGGGAAATGGCTATTGAATGTTCTTAGTACTAATGCATCTGTATTGATGAACCTTTGTAATGGCTGGGTGTGAAGAGGCTGAAAGTATTGATTTGGAAAAGGTTCAGTGAAAGCACTCAGTAGTTGATGGACATGTTTATTTGGTTTCCAAAGTCTTACTTGCTGTCTCTCATGGGGATATTTGATCCACAAAAAGAGTTTCCCCAAACTAAAGAACCAAGGAGTCAAACTGATTAATACAAAGTCTTTATAAGCATCAAATTTTCTGATGTGATAAAGGAATAAAAACACAAGTAAAAAACATTTAAAATATCTTTATTCATTGGATAAGCTTGTATAATTTACACACTGGACACATTGCATAACAAAATAATAAAAATACATCATACCATGGAAAAAAACTGTTCCACTCACTCAAGCAAGTTACTGATCCAGTGGACAGCAGTCCTTATCTGTGTAATAATATTAATGACACACTTGGGAAAATTGTTGCTTGGACAGCTGCACATAGACAATGGCACCACCATAGGGTTTCAGTGTCTTGTCCAAGGACACCTTAGCATGTAGCCAGGAGGAACTGGGAATTTAACCGCTAATCTTGGGGGTTAATGGACAACTCTACCAAGTGAGCTACATTTGATCTTCCACACTGTTAAGTTTTGTCTTTTGGACATCGATCAGAGGTCAGTATGGGGTTTATTTCAATTCCTTTCAGCTTCTTTGGGCAGTCTGAGATGTGAACAAACACAAACATCCAGGGACAAAGTATAAATAAGATTCAAGGAACAGAGAGGAAATGTTGAATGGCTTGATTTGTACCTATAAACCTGCATCTGTCCAGGGATACACTGTGCTTGTGTGTGTATGTGTATGTGTAAGAGAACAGAACAAAACATCAGGACATCATGAGTGGAGGCTTCGCGTTATCTGAGCGCGGTGCTGACCAGCTCACTGTTTATTCCTCTGCTGTGCCAACACAGCCACTCTGTATTTTAGCTTCTCAAATTGACAAAACTGGCAGGGGAAAGGCTTTCGACAGCATTTCAGGAGGATAATAGAGGAGGTGACTGAGCTGTGTAGCAGTGCTGGAAAGATGAGGGAAGAAGTGTGAGAAAAGGAAATCACATTTACGCATTTACACTTGTTGGATACGAAAGATGTGCTGGTTTTTCACACATTTAGTTTTGCTAGCGTGATAATCAATGTGATATTTCATTGCATTATTTATTTGTTATTTAACCACGAAAGCCTCACTGAGATTATGTATCTTTTTTTGTATAAAGAATTTTTAAAAATAATTCAATAATGTTCAATAGATATTTCCAAAAAATATGAACAATGAATACGGATCATGAATTATAATCATCAATAAATGCTTCTAGAGTGGCCAGATTCAATAACATTCCCTCTATCAATATGTATTTACGTCTGTGGTGTGTAATGCTGTGGTGTTGCATATATATAACTCAGGGTGCCTTGTTGGAAAGATGTATGATAATACAAAATAGTTCATCATAATTTAAATTTTTAATGTTAAAATGCATCAGATCACCAGTTTCAATTCACTGCACCTGTCATCTGTCACTCAGTACCAGTACCGATTCTGGTGCTGGCTCTGCAGTAAACAATGTTTTTGTTGCTCCTGGAGCTGAAGCCTGGTTGGTCTCATTGTCATGGCAACGATGTGAATATCCACTCGCCTGTGTTATCATGCTGTGCGCCTTGTGCCCAGAATAGCTGGAGGGCGCCTGGCACCTGAAGCCAAGGCAAACACTCATCATGGAATGAATATCTGATAAATCTTGGACATCAAACAATAAAATAGGACAAAATGATAGTTAGTTAGTTTACCTCTCTATATTTTCTAAAAATTCTAAAAACACACAACCACACATGCCAAAATGATCACCCCTGTCTTTCAAAAACAATCAGGCCACTAGCAATTCCTCCTACACTGTCAGCCAAGCAGCCGTTAAAACAATATTCATATTCCTAT
The DNA here is from genome assembly GCA_900302695.1 of Helostoma temminkii. Taxonomy (NCBI): domain Eukaryota; kingdom Metazoa; phylum Chordata; class Actinopteri; order Anabantiformes; family Helostomatidae; genus Helostoma; species Helostoma temminkii. The sequence continues at coordinate 152,949 of OMLM01019984.1, read as the reverse complement.
ATTAGAATGAATGTGTCTAGTGAGATGGTTTACTTGGTCTACAGTAGATTTTCTGAAACATACATCATAGCTTGATGTAATGTGTTTTACAGGTTTGTTCCCAGCACTAAAATGTATGTTTTTTCCATATGGTTTTGCTAATTTAGGAGGAAAACTATAAACTAGCAGTGCAGACACTGTCTTTGGCATGCAATTATTACCTGCTTTACAGCCAACACGTTAAAAAGGAAGGAGGGTTCAAATGACTTAATGTCTGTTCTGTGGCTGGATCATATATGATGGGTGAAATACGTATCCAGAAATGGTTCTACTTGTACTTGTAGAGGAAAAAAGAGGTTTTGAACGTATCCAAGAGTTCAAGGTCCAGTTTTAGTTGAGTTTTCTCTGCCTGTCTCCACAGTTAGCCTGTTTCTGTGGTGCCGGCTTTATGGTGCCGTCTCCAGCGAGAGGGCATTGTGTGTGCATGATATGTGGGTTGGCACAGACTGAATATTTCCATCAAACCAATGCGGCGGTGGAAACTAGGATGAAAAGAGGCAGGAAAGAAGAGAGGAAACACTTGAGTGGCTCAAACACATGGAGATGTCGCAGTTCACAGCTGCATATAGAAACCTTACAATAAACTATAGAGCAAAACTATATGCTTTACACACATTTATACTGTGCAGCTGAAAAGGTAGGTAAATAGCCAACCCATTTGCAAGGATCTTTTTATTTATTTTTTTGTTTTTTGGCAAGGTACTGACAGTTATGTACCG
>OMLM01019984.1:138152-152171 GCA_900302695.1 Helostoma temminkii | reverse complement strand
CGATTATGTAATTTGTTCCCTTTCGTTAAATGAAATGTGTTGCATTAGAGCCTTAGTATTAATATGACTAAATGCAGAGTGGTAGGAGGTGTAGTATCACTGTGATGAATAAGCTAAAAACCTTTGGGACTCATCTATTCTTATTCAAACCTGACAGGCCAGCTGTGCTCAGGCGGGTGGTCGATATCTCTCTCTCTCTCTCTCTCTCACACACACACACACACACACACACACACACACACACACACACACACACACATCCCTGTCAGTAGTTTGGGCAGCTCCTGAAGAACACACAATATTAGTTTTTATTTGCTGTGAAGAGGCTGTTATGTAAGCCACTAGAAAGGCTTCATGAAATATTGCGTTCTTCTCTTCTTCTCTTGTCTTCAGCCAATAAAGAGCTCAGCACAGAGCATGCAATATCCCCCCAGCCTACATTACACATTTACCACTCAACACTTAGGAGCACATAGACTGTTGGTCTAGCCATTTGTACACGCAAGCATATGCCAGGAGGAAGCATAAATAATAAAAACTAAATCAATCCAAAATAAAAAAAACTCTGATTATCATAACAGCAGTGCAGTCATCTCAAGAGGGAAATTACAGGCATACGTAATTCTGTTTTACATCGAGATCAGGCACAACATATGCTTTCAAAACCTAATACAGTTTACCATAACTGTAAGAAACCAAGCAAACATATTCAGGATTTGTCTACAACCAGTCACATATAGTTCCTGATGCACAGAATAGCTGTATTGTGATTGAGTGACTATACAATATTGCATTTTTTAAGCACTGACGGTATTAGCTCCACAAACACACGAATGCTAACATTGGGTACATCTTCAGTAATGGAAATTTTTACTAATCACATATAGTATTTGGTATTTGGGGGAAAACACATAGATTTTAGATTGTAGGATAATATTGCATCACTCAGGTGTTTAATAAATATGCATCTTATTGTTATAAGTAATACTATCTATAAGAATTCTAAGTGTTCATTTTTATTATTCAAAAATAAGGATCAATACAATACATTTTATTTGTGATTTATATAAGGGAGAATGCTGTATAACTTCTAAGTTAAATACAGTACAGGAGGCTCTATCAGTGCTTTTGTCTGTAAAGTGAAAGTGGTAATGATTGTTGAACACTGGTTCCCAACCCATTGGTCAACATAAATCCAAGTGGTCAGAAAGGAAAATGAATACAAAAGAAAAAACATTTTGTTTATGGTTTGCTTATTTCTGGTAGATTTTTCTTTAAATGTCTTGAAATTAAACAATCCAGGAAAGCAAACTCCTTATCTGGTTAAAATGTTTATATCTAATGGCCACAGTAAGGCCATTATGTGTAACAAGAGACCACAATGGTTTGATTTATGGGGGATCAAAACTGATAAAAGAAATAAAAAAGGGTTAAGAACCACTGTTGTAAAGGAACCTCAAAAAAGTCCAGTGGTATATATGAAGTAAACAAGTCCCAGATTATTGTTAATGAATAAGAGAAGGTCAAATAATCTGAATCTTTACATTTAAATTTGTTGTATACTGTTTCAGCTCCCTGGCAGATCATCTAACTGTGCTTTGTTGATGAATAAAAGAAAATAAAATACAATCAGGGAATGCCAAGAAAGACCCTGAGAAAAACTATTACACAGGATTTTTAAACAGATTTTGTGTGAGGCAGCCTAGTTTGGCTAAATGTGGTCAAAATCCTGCTATGTGCATCCACCTTAATACTGACATCAATGTTTTATTAGTGCAGTCACGGGAAGGAACAACAGAACGAAAATGTTATTGTCTTTCAAACCCAGTGTCTTTCAACAAGAGAAGCATCACTATGCACATTTCAAAACAGCAGGTCCTTCTTATAACCTTCACTGATCTTTCATATCACATAGGGAATGTTGTATATGTAGCCTCTTCTATTATAATTCTTACAAAAATGTCACGTCTTCTTGTGACTGTACCCATCGCCAATGGGCATCGTACTCTAGATGCATTTTGCCATTCATTTTGCAAGTATCCAAGTCAATCTTCCCGTTTTTGTAAGCTTTAAGTTTTGGGCTTTGGCTGGTTCCCAGTTTCTCAGTGAGGCCGGAACGGCTTGGGCTTCCTGTTTGTGTGGTTGGTTTATCCAGAACACCGTTAACTTTAATAGACTGTGTTTGGGTTTGGTCCTTAGAGATGAGGCTTTCCTTACCGGTCTCTGCAGCCTTGGTCCAGACTGGAGCATCTTGCTTGGAGACCTCAGACTTACGCTGTAAAGACTTGATCAGAGCTACTGGTTTTCCATTTCCAGTACTTCCAATCCCAGCTCCGGTGACAGCATTGGTAACCCCAGTGCCTGCTACACCTTTAACATCTGTACCATTTCTAGCCCTAGCCACATTTTCATTTGCCCCAGCTTGAATCCCACTTCCAACCCCAGTACCAGACTTCACCCCTACTCCAGCTCCTGTCCCAACGGCTGCTACTGTCCGGCCCCCAGAAGTTGCTTCTGAAACCAGTGGTGTGGTGGAGCAGATGACTGACTCCGAGCTAGAGGGGCAGTATTCATCCATGTCATCCGCCAGGGTATCCAGGTAGCTGCCGATAGAGATGTTGTCCAGCTTGTCATTGGGGTCCTGCAGACTACTCCAGGAGCCTCTCCAGGACGTGTCAGGACCGTCTCCCAAACTGTACTGGCTGCTAGTGAGGCTGCTGCAACGGCTGGTTAGTGTGCTGCGTTCCTCCAGCAGCCATTTCACTGCCTCTATCCCCTCATGGACTGCCAGCAACTGCTGCAAGATCTTCACATCCACAGAGCGCAAGTGAGCCTGAGGAGAAAACAACAAAAAAAGGAGGTATGGATGAATCACTTGAAGACAGTGAAGTTCATTGCTGTGCACAATGGAAAAAGTAAAACTTGTGTTTGCAATTGGAAAGAAAAGGTTATATAACACCTAGAAAAACACTGAACCACACGACCAATTATAATAAAATTAAATCTTTGTAGTTTGCCACAATTGGAAGCAACAGAAGCTGGCAGGTCAAGTATGCACTGCAACCAGTGAGGACACAAATAAGGTTAAGGTAGATTGGAAAAACTTAGAAATGGAAAAAACACAGTAACAAACTGGTAAAAGAGGGAGAGGAGGATTTAATGAAGAGTGCTCTAAGTGTTAACTAAGTGTTAACACTGAAATATGGCCAAAACTAATTGTGAGGGAGCAACTGTTGAGAGATAGAAATTCAATACAGTGGAAAGTAAGAAGGAAAACTGAAAACTAATTCCCACATTCCTTGAGTAATGCTCTAAAAAGGGTCTAATGGTGCAAATTACAATATATTAAATGTCACCTGGTAAAACAGATAAAGTAATGATTCATCAACAGCCACTGCACTTTTCTTATGTGGTTGAAATTTGACAGAAAGAATAAGAGGATAAAGGCGACTGTAGCCATGGAAAATTCCTCTCTAGAAGACATTAACAGAAGTCTGGGGTGAAGTGCAAAACCAAGAGGTGATATATGACTTCAGCCTTCAAAGCTTGGGCTGATGATATCCACTCTGCTCTGCAGATAGCCAGTCTCTTTCAAAGCTCGAGTTTAATTTCTCTCAGTTTTTCTTTGATTCCTTCACACTTACTTTTTCTGTCTCTCACTGAGCTTCCACAGACTCTAAACAGCATTTATAGCAGCTATGAGCAGAATTGCAAGGAACATAGTCCACTTAGACCTTTGCCCTTTCAGGGTCTTTATATAGCTCTATTATATCCTAGGTATGGTCCTTATGACCCCCCAGGTCAAATCAATAAAACTATTTAGAGAAACGTATTGATTTGATTGATTATGTGGAATTGCCTAGCTACTGAACTCTTATTCCTGCATAATATCAGCATCAGTAGTTCACTCCAGTGGAGTCCTCAAACATGTGTATTCAAAAGATTCAGCTACATAGCAAAGACTTTGAATGTATCTCATGCATCATCTCTGTGGAGGCTGACCTTTGTTTGAACCTCTTACCATTCAGGACAGTGAGATAGCTAAGTGGCTACCAGCCTGGTTTTAAATCCCTAAAAGGGGCCTCAAGATGAAAATGAAGTCACTTGACGATGGCTTTTCTCCACATTTTTGCTTTCTGTCTTAAAATAACAACATCCTCATGCTGAATATGAATTATGGTTAATTCCTGGTACCAAACCATAATTGTATTCATGCCAGTACTATCAACTGTCATCACAGCTTAAAGCAATGGGAGCTTACATCATAAGTTACTGTCTGGACACTATGAGTGTCTTGAAATATTTAAATGGATTGTTTGTGACTTGTGAGAGAGTTTCTAGAGGTTTACCAAATCCTGAACCATAAGCACTACATGTCCAACCCCAACCCTTGCCCAAACCTTAGCCTAAGAACAGCTTTATTTTTAACCGAAAAAACCAAGCCTTAATCCAAAAATACATAGATGATTACGATTGTGGGGACCCGCTTTTTCTCCTTGCACAGGAGATGAGTCACACTGTGGCTGAGATGTTCCCACAACAGACAACACATATCACCTAAGAAGCAGACATTTAGAACATGAGATGAGGAGAACATTGGAGCTTTTAGCTCATCTGCAGGAAAGCAGATCTGCTGATGCCAAAGTCACACTGCACGCCTAATTACACCGGCAGACAGTACTCTAACAAAATGCGGTGAAGGGAATATAAATTAAAAGGGAGGCACAGAATTTAAATACACATCACTTATGCCATCCATCTACTTCTACTGTACATGTAACATGAAAGCAGAGAGGAGAGCCACATGAATAAAAGCAGAATGTCAACAACCACCACAGCTCTGTGTCTGTCTGTCTGTGTATATGTATGTATGACTCTGAACCCACTGGCCTGCTGGCACACAGACATGAGGGGTGGGGTTCAGATTTGAGGTTTGAGGCTTTGGGCTGGCAGAGACTGCATGCCTAATGAGGGTGGCAGTAAACGTAGCTCTGTCAGTGCTGAGGTGGCACAGTACTAATGAAGTGAAGTGCTCATTGTGCTGCTGAGCTGGGCATGAGTAAGACTACAGATCTTGTAAACTCATTGCTGTTTTCACTACCCAATATTCTACTTGTTGTTATTTAGTGAGAAAGTTGTATTTAGTGTGTACTAAGAGATAGTTAAAATTAGCTGGTTTGCACAGTAAAACAAACATTAAGCATAAATTATTGTAATAGACGTGTTGCTAATCCAACCACAACTGTTTGTATTTACAATAAAATGCACACCATTGAATTGTGGGCATTTACATTTATAAAAAGCTTGTGTAATGCTATTCTATTATATATATATCTGTAAAAAAAACATGCAATCCGTTTTGTCTGTACTGCAACAGTTTCCATTGTGGTCCTCTCAAGGAAAAAAAGATGGCAGATGTTAAGTCCAACTAGACAGGTCAAAAACATAAAAATAACTAAAACTAAGCCAGTACAGAGAATACAAAATTATTACTTACACTTTTCAACAATAATTGCTTCAGCAAGATTTTAAATTTATTTTGCTTTTAAATAAAGACTCGAAGCACAATTATGTTGATCACTAATCAAGCTAAAATGATTAGATAAATAACAAGAAGTAAAAAGTAAACAGCAAGATTAATCATAATAGGATATATCAATATAGTCTATTTTCTGTCTGTTTGTTGTTTGCAGACTCCAAACTAAGACAAGTCCCACAGCTGAAAATTGGCACCCTTATAGAAAATTTCATTGGGAGGGTCTGAAGCTGGGTCTCATTGTTGTCCGACCTCCCGTTGGTGTCCTTTGGCCAAAAATAGGCACCATGCTCATTTTCTGCATTTCCCATTCTTTATTTAGTGGATATTGGAGAATATTTCACCAAATGGTCTTGAGGTTATAGACAACATTAAGCATGGATTGTAGCCCTTCCTTTCTTAAAACAAACAAACAAAAACAAAACAAAACAAAAAAAACAGTACAACAGCAGCAAAAAATAAAAACAGTGTTACAATGTTTATCTTATTGATAGGCCTATGTCATCTCCATAAAACGTGGCTGTGACTGACACACATCAGACATCGAGTTTGAACATAACTTTTCAAATTTGTTTATTTGTAGGGAAAAATTATGTAAAATACATTACAACTACTATGATCCATACTTTCATGGGGAGGTCAGGAACCAGCCAGTGTCTGGTAAAGGTTTTCTTACAGGCAGATATCACAACACCAAATAAGAATTCAATGAAATGGGCTAAATGAAAATGAGTGATAATAGTGATATGATAAATGTACAGAAGTTAAAAGAGTTTTATATTCATTATATCAATATAGCCTTTTCTCTGTTTTCTGTCTGTCTCTATTAGACTCTAAAACAGGAAAACCACCACAGCTGAAAATTGGCACATTTATACAAAATTTCACCCACTGGTGTCCTATAATCAAAAATAAGGCCTCATGTGCCTCTGCAGGTCTTTTACATGAGTAAAAAAAGCACCTGAAAAAGGAGGAGTAGGTCAAATCTGTATTGAGCTACAACCAAGTACCTCTCTACAACCTCCTACATGCCACGTACTTCCTCCGCTCATGCATTTTCATAAAAAGTTTGGAAAACAAAAGTTGAACCTCTAGCAATGTGGACTGGGTCAACTCAGAATAGAGCTCAAACCTCATACTGGCCTCCTCCAGCCGAAAGTAGTACCCATGTGCTTGTTCTGATACCTTTTCATAAATAAATGCAGACAGAATTTAGCCCCAACCTCTCCTATTGGCTTCTTTGAGTCAGAAGTATTATATTTTATTTTTATTTTTTTTAAGAATTAAAATGCCTACATGCCACTCTTTATCATAACAGTGTAAAGTTTCCAGTTGTATTCATGCCAACATCATCCTGAATTGGGTATTATGCTGCTGCTCCTGAAGGGACTTCTTTCATCTCCATTAATTTCATTATTTCCAGATTCATTACAGCCTTTAATTATTTGATGAAGTCAAACATACTCATTACAGAAAGTACCCTATAAAAAGAAAAAGGTCAAACTGGGGCCAAAGGGTTTTTTTGTGACAGCACTTAGAATTAGAGTGCAGGACTATGAAGCCTAAAGCAGAAACATCATTAATCATCTTTTCTCTCTTGCCATCGGTACACAGCCAAACAGATTTCAGGTTTTCTACTCGGACATAAGGCCAAGCACCTCCTGGCTGATCCATCGGATTCCGGAAAGCTCATTTTCCTGCCTTTTGCATCCTGTACATTACTCATGTGCACTGCATGTTTTTAAATTAAATCAACTAATATAATGAGACATAAAAAAACATCACAACCACAGTTTTATTTCACAATGTTTATCTGACTTGTGAACCATTTCACGTCTCATTTTCATTTTTAAAACATTTATCAAATATTTTTCATCACATTAGGTTTTGTTAATGAGCATTTGCCATTTTAAATATGTCACTATTAACTGAGAAAACATGCAAATGAACACTGAAGATGAAGAAGGTAGTTATGGTTCTCATGCATCCTTGTACTTGGGGCACAGTTGCACTGAGCTTCAGCTTACAAACACAAAAATACAAAAAGATTAATGATAATAACACTGATTGTTCAAATCAGTGAGCAATTTATTTTAAAGTAAAGAATCAGCAGAGACAAACACCTATTAGCAGTGACATCATCTTTAATTGCTGGAAACTTTACTGTGTTGGATATTATGTTAGATTTAGGCTTTCATTCACATAGTTTTCTTTGGATACGCCACAATATTTCTGCCAAAATTTGGGTTTTATAGAGAAAATTGCACTGTAGCCTCAGTTATAGACCACAAACCTTGTTCTTCTCCAGGCAGAATAGGACGGTATGCAGACTTTATATTATTTATTTCTTTGTCACATACCTTCCTTTTAATAACACACTAAAAAAATACATGGACTAATACAAACAAAAAGATTTGAGAAGATTTACATACTGCAACATGTGTCATGTTTTTTATTTTGTTTTGGCTATTCGCCTGATCTGTAAATATAGTGGCTTGCCTTCCATTCACATTGCTCATGTTTCTTGACCCCATCTGTCTTTATTGTAACAGTGATCTTATTTTGGTTAATACAATGTTATCTTAGCCATAAATGACTATAAAAACAAGGCATTAATTTGTAAGGAAACATTTAATCTTTTAGGCATATATTTGCATGTGATAGTTCTTACTTTTGAATATGCAAAATTATGCATCAAGCATTTACGTAATCTTATCAGGTCACTTTCATCAGGTCTTTTTTGGTGGAGTGTGTGAGGTCAGTATATTGATCCACTGATAAACTGCAAAGCTGAAGCAACTAATTTGTAATTGTGTAATTTAGTTTTCAAGCACAGATTATAAAGAAACACTTTGGAAGTTATCACCAGTGGCTGTGAAACAGCTTCCCAATGTCACACAGCTTCCTAACAGACTGCTGAATCACTGCCAGCAGGGACAGCACAAAAACACACCCGTTCCCCTACACTAGCAAAGTAAACAGCATGTCTCTTTCCCTCTCATTTCCCCTGTCATCATTGCCTGTCTTTTCACCTTACTGATCAAACTCGGTCTTTCTTCAGAGCTATGCCGTCCTTGCAGAGCCCCTCCATTCTCCATAATACTGCAGAGGGTTGTCATTGTCTCCATAATGCTCCAACTGCTCCATCTGTATGTGTTCAACCCAGAATGCCTCATAAAATACAGTATCTACTCATCCTTGCTCTTCTGTTTTGTTTTTGTGTATTTGACCGATCATTTGCTGATGTTTGTTTCTGCATCATCTGCATCACTCTACACATACATGGTTTCATTACATTCCTAGTCAGATCAAATCAAAGATAAAAATGAAATTACATTGCAAGAATTTGAATTCAGCTTTAACTTTGGCAAGTTTTCCATTGGACATTTTTAGTGAGTAGTAGATGTAAGATTACATACTGACATGACAGCTTACTGTTAAAAGCATTATGATGTGAAACCTGATTGGGTTTTCCTCTGCTGCAATCAAAAAAACCTAAAACTCCAGCCGCTGCGAAATCTGAGAAGTCCATTCTGCATAAGTTAGTCAAAACAATCAGGACCACAGTAAATAAAATGTGCATAATGTGAAGGAGGAGGAATAATAATAATAAAAAATTACAGCCATTTGGCCGTGATAGTATCAGACTGACACTATATGAGGAGATAGACAGCAGCCAGGAAGATTAAACTGACAGGATTTCCATTCCCTACAGCTCAGTTCTGCACTCAAAGCTGACTTTGCACTGACATTCATCTGCCCAGAGGTGGAAAAGTGACAGAGAAAAGCTACAGAGAAAGACAGACAAAAAAAGAGAGTGGCATACAGTGGACATTAACGCAGCATTCACTCTGTACTGTGTTTCCTTTTTGAAGCTGAAAATACAGGTCATGTATAAAATGCACAAAGTAGCTAGTATACAAAGGGCCTTTACAGTGTGTGTGGCAGACTGCCAGTCCTCTGTGGTTTTAAATGTGTGTCTCCATATCCAGAGAGTCTGTTTAGATCAGTGGAGAGTGTGTCTTTCATCAGACAGCTGAAGACTAATGCAAAACACAGAGGCTTTAAAACTGTTCACGCGTGATGAACTGAAACGCTAAAATCATTCATAACAGCATTTATCAGCCTTCTCTTAAATGTCTTCTGCCATACTTAGCCACTGCCTTGAAAAGTGTCTTAGCAGTACAGTCTCCATGTCAGCAGACAGTCTAAAGCCAGATGTCGGGAGCCAATAATATCACATCAAAGGCTCTTCCATTAATAAAATACACTCTGTACACGTGTTAGTATCTTATAGATATCTCTCCAAATCCCCTTGCTCCATTTTGTTTGACTTACAAATTAAATCTGACTTATATTTTTTCATAAAATGAACGTGTTGTCCGTGTAGGTGTTAATGGCAGCGTGTTTATTGTAGTCTAACATATGCTGTGAGGAGGAATGGAAATGCAGCAAACGGTAACATCCTGTTTTTCCTTAGAGTTAAAAAGAAGCTGAGCAACGTTTAATTACTGCTGGTGACACTGTGAAATTATGGCCCACACACATACGATACTGCATTTCCTTGATCTTACAGTAGACAGATGCTGCAGCCCACTATAGCTAAGCTGGAGCCTACAAATACAGGACAGTAACAGATGACTGTGGAACAGAAGGGCGTATATGGTAAACACACAAACAAACCAACTAAAGTGATAAAATGAAGCAGATATTAACATGCTGTTATACATCCTGTCCATGTGTGGATGTTATGTTTTGTGAGCTTATCGGTGACAGAAAGTGTTTTTCTTCAGAAAAAAGTGAGAAAAAACACAGCTACTCTGCCAGATTAATTATGCCTACAAGAAGCTGTAGATATTGTATAAGGTTTCTATATGCGGTAGCATTACTCTGCACATGAGTTACAGCTCACCACTAAGTTGATTTTTGATGAAAGTGCACTGCTTAGGACTCTTCTTCTGCGCTCCACAATATACTACAGCACTCTCACTGATGAATGAAACACACACACACACACACACACACACACACACACACACACACACACGACTAAAGAGGACCTGCTCTGGCCTGATACTTCCACTCCTGGGAGGTGGCTCTTTATCATTTACACCTCTCTCTTAACTCCCCCTCCTTTGCAGCAGGTGTGATTAAAGACTAAAACTGTTAACAAATCAGTCTGGTCCTCTGCTCTGAACAGATTTATAGATACACTCTGGATGTTCTGTAAATCTAACCTGAACAGTGTGATCATATATTACACTTAAACATGCTGATGTTAGTATCTGAAGGTTACAGGAGTTAACTTTTCTACAACTTTCGCACTTTGACAATCTTATAATTTTGTTGTTCCCTGAAATGAACAGGCTGCTGAGAGGGTTGGAGACCAAATACCAGCGGGGACACAGATCTGCTTGAACCTTAGAGTTTGGGGGAAACACAATGTCAGTAAATGTTTTTCTTTTAATCAATAATATCAATAAAATTAGAATTACTTAATTTGTATGGATGTTGTCATTAATCAATTATCACAAATACTGCTGATTATTTTTAGAGTCAGTTCACCAATCAACTAATTGATCCATCTTTGCAGCTCAATTGTTACAGTTTCTGGTAAAGTATTGCATTAGTACGGCACCGTATGATACATAATTCTTCCAGCAGGTGTCCCGCATGCTTAAAATGTCTGGTGTATACCAAATACAAGCATTGTTAAGAGGTCTAAATAGTATTTATAGTCCCACATCCCTAAATCTACTCCTGATAATGTCACTACAGTTTATTTACAGACATGAGAGCACAGCTTCTGCTTTAGGACAGGATACACATTTCTATTACATGTCAGCTGCCAGCAACCTCGAATCCTTAAGTAAAATAAGATAATTTTTCTCTAATGTGACCAAGCTGAAAATGTGTTGTGGATGTTTGGATTTAACCAATGTGTTCTGCTAGAAGACAGCTTCCTTTGTTTAGGAGGACGGCTGTGGCGATGCAAGTGCTCTGTCTGACAACCACAGACTGGGTGCACGCCTGCATCTGCCACAGGAATGTATGACATGATACACAGAAGGAGGGGGGGGGCAATGGTAGAATGGGGCAAAGTATTACTGCCCAAGAACTCCACTGATTAGAGGAGGTAGGATCTGTGATCACAAGATGGAGAGCAATTTGAAATAAGTTCTGCTAAACATAAAATAGTCTGCTGTCCAAAACACACCCTTTACCGGACAATGTAACCTCAGTCTCTATTGCAGATGGTAAGCATCTACATGTCACAGTAGTAAGTACTAAGGGAGCGGATTCCTCACATTTCAGCTCATTGGTGGTCAGCTCATTTCCTAGCCACCACAGTCAACAGCAACTGTTGACATAGTGAGGAGTAACTGAAATTACTGTGTGAAGCTTTCATGTTTTACTCAAAAACATATCAGCAAAAATATCAAAAACACAGTTACGTGTTTTATACAATGGCATGTTTTGAAAACGTATTTAGCCCCTTACTGATTTGTTATAGTGTTGCATATTTGTCACACTTAAATGATTCAAATCATCAAACTAATTTTAATATTACACAAGGATAGCCTGAGTAACTATAAAATGCTATTTTAAAATGATGATTTCATTTATTAGGAGAAAAAAGCTGTCTAAACCTACCTAAAACCTATGTGAAAAAGTAATTGCCCCCCTCCCTTGCTAAATCATGAATGAACTGTGACTAACCACGTTTTTTTTGGAAAGCTGAGTTCATTTCACTTGCCTGCTTACTACCAGACCTGTTGAATCAAGAAAGCACTTAAATAGAAGCTGTCTGACAAAGTGAAGCATTTTAAAATATCGCATACACATCATGTCACGATCTAAAGAAATTTAATAACAATAATATTCAATATTAAATTCAATATAATAATAATAATATGTATGTATCAGTATGGAAATATGTATGTATCAGTATGGAAATGGTTCAAAAGAAATTTCTAAGGCTTTGGGACGCGAACCATGGGGAGAGCCATTACCCACAAATGGAGAAAACTTGGAACAGTGGTGGACCTTCCCAGGAGCGGCTGGCCTATCAAACTTCCTCCAAGAGCAGGAGGTCAGAAAAGAACCCAGAGCAACAATAAGAAAGAGACTGGACAAGTTGGCATCCATGGGTGAGCTCCAAGGCAAAAACAACTGCTGACAAAAAAGAACACAAAGTCTTGTCTCACGTTTGCCAAAAGACATTTTGATTATGCCCAAGACTTTAAAACAATTTGTGGACTGATAAGAAAAAAGTTGAACTTTTTGGAAGGTGTGTCGCCTGTTACATCTGGCTAAAAAACTTCAACAGTCAAACATGGTGGTGGCAGTGTAATGGTATGGGGCTGCTTTGCAGCTACCAAAAAATCCTAAAGGCGAATGTCCGGCCATCAGTGACCTCAAGCTCAAGCACACTTGGGTTATGCAGCAGGACAATGATCTGAAACACACCCGCAGATCTCAACAAAAATAATATTAAGGGTTTGGATTTGCCTAGTCAAAGTCTGGACTTTAATCCAATTGACATGGTGTGTGTGACCTTAAACAGGCAGTTAAGGCTTGAAAATTATTTAATGTAGCTGAATGAAAACAATTGTGCAAGGAAGAGTGGGCCAAAATTCCTCCACAGGGGTGTGAAAAGCTCACTGCCAGATATCGCGAACGCTTGTTTGCAGTTGTTGATTTAAAAAGTGCATGCCATGATTTTTCCACTGCCACTGAAACAACGCTTTTCTGGATACTTTACAAGAATACTGACATTTCACAAGGAGTTCCAATGTAAGAGTTCATCTGCAAAAGTACTAAAAGAGAAGAAAAGCACGGGAGGAGAGAACAGAAACATAAACATCATCTGCAGATGCTCAGTGATGACTGAAGACCTTATATTTCGTTCATTAAGTAAGCATTAATGCTGAGATTTTTAAAAACAACACACATGCACCTGCACATTGTAGTCATATACCTGAAAAAACATACTCTGGATATTGAGCTCTTAAAGGAGCTGGACTGCTCTATCTATATCCAGTTGCACATAAATCCCTATAGCAGAAAATCTGTACTAAATAACATTCGGAAAAACAATCCTGGTGTTATCTGATCGGCCCACTGTACTGTTTTTCATTGACTGGTAGTACTGTGTGATGACTGTGCTGTATTATATTGTGTCTGTGCATAGTTTCCAACAATGCCTGAGTCATGATAAACTGATCTGCTGATAAATGTTTTAGTGTTCAACAGCGTCACTGGAGCAGAGAGCTGGCTCACATTCACAACCTTTAATTGAGCGTCGATGTGAGATTTCAGTGGCAAGTCTGCCACACGACCAACAGCCTGCACCGACACACACACACACACACACACACACACACACACACACACACACTCAAAGTCATGCAGCCACTTGTGTTCTGTCTTCACAGAAATACACATACGACCACACACATATAGTGTATGTCCATGCATCT
>OMLM01019984.1:97258-114532 GCA_900302695.1 Helostoma temminkii | reverse complement strand
GTAACTATGAAATGTAATGACTTAAACCTATCAAACTAGTTTTCCAATAATGAGCTCTATTTGTATAAGCCCTTAAATGTTTAACCATATTTTACCATCTTTGAAAGTTACTAGTAACTAAGATTCCTCATAATACAAGTTTAAAAACAGTATTTGTAATTGGTGCCACTGACTGAACAGGAGATTTTGCTATTATACTTTTGGTGATACTGGGTTAGGTTAATCAACAACATAACCACAGGCAAAAAAAGTAACAGTGACAGGAAATTCCTTTGCCCTGAGTGAAATCACAGTGTTGGGGTGTTACGGCATCAACTGATTGCTGTTAAACTAGAGGCTTTTGTAATCATCTCTTTCCAGCATGACCTCTTTTTTTACACTTTACACAAAAACAGCAATTAAATAAAACAATATGTGCATTCACGTAAATCTAGCGGTCATTAGTTCAAATGTATGAAATTAAGAGGCAATGCATACTATACACTATAAGGTTCTGATTTCTGTGTGCTAACAGGTGAGTTGTTTACTGTCTGTGCCTGAAGTTCAACATCCAATGGCATCACAGCCCTTGACAGACTGGAACAGTGGTCTGTGTGACTGCTTCGAAAACGCGAGTACCTGTAAGCACTAACACCACAACGTTGATTGAATGAATGTTTTTGTTCATTTGTGGATCCTTTGCTAGACATACTGAGCCATTTAGGATCGATTGTACCCGTCTGTTGTGTACCTCTGTGCTTTTTAGGTTGCTATGGTTTCTGGTGCTGCCCTTGCCTTGCATGCACAGTTGCGGGACGATTTGGAGAAAACCGATGTCTCCCTCTATGCGACATACTCAGCCCTGCTGCAACAGCAGCCTGCGGGGTGCCTCTGTGTGTTCCTCCTGCAGGTCTGTCTCTAAGGGCTGCCATGAGAAACAGATATGGTATCAAGGTATGACATATACAGATGAAAAATAATAAATTTCACGTGTGTTTACAAACTCACTTATTTTTTGCTCTTGTTCTCTGCAGGGTTCTCTCTGTAAGGACATTGCAGCTTCCTGTTTCTGCGAGTGGTGCTCCTGGTGTCAGATGCACCGAGAGTTAAAACATCGCAAAAAACACCCCACTGTCATTAATATCCAGCCTCCTCCAGTGATGATGTTTCCTGTAAACCCAGTTCCTGCTGGTCTAGTGAGCCAGTCAGGTGTCCTTGTAGTGTCTCACTGAGAATTATTGCTTTTCATGGCACCATTTTAAAATTTGTATGAAATCTTATTCAGATCACACTGGTTTATATTTTATTAATCTATAAGACTAGTAGTAGCAATGCTTGTATTAATACTGGGTTTATTATTTCATTTAGTTTTGCTGCAGGAAATTATTTTAAAAGTAATTGGCATTTCCTTAGGTTATTGTCTATTCTTTGAATGTACATGTTCTATTTTATTCTGGGGCTCCATTGATACATGATTTTCAACTTAATAAAGTGAAAATACATGTTATAATCTCTCTTTGCTCCTCTGGCTTTGATATTTGTTTTTTCTGGCTGATATTTGGTCACTTTTGCATTTTGCCAGTGCCCTCACCACTAGAGGTAGTATGAGGAATTGTCTGCAACCCACAGAAGTTGCTCAGGTAGTGCAGCTCATCCAGGATGGCACATCAATGCGCACTGTGGCAAGAAGGTTTGCGGTGTCTCCCAGCACAGTGTCTGGCAGTGGGTCAATGATACATTTAGTTATTTTGTTCTCAACAAATTCCACTATGTAATGAATAAAGATTATAGTTGCAGTGTAGTTTTTGCCATACAAACAACATACAAAAAAAACCCAAAAAACAAAAAAACACATTACTTATGCAACTTATTATGGCATGAAACAGCAGTGCCTCTGTGTTATCAGTCTCTACATGATCACTAAAATTAGCATTAGCTCTGAGAAGAGCAGTGGCAGCTCAGCTGAGAGGGTTGGTGGGGCAAGTGTAGGAGAGTTATGGACTTCCACAGTACTTCTGCACTTGACATCGGATGGTTTAGCATTTAGAAAAAAAAACTTATTTAAACTAAGCAAAATTTCCAGACTTAAAACAGAGCATTTCATTACCAGTCAGCATGTAAGTACATGTTCACCTCAAGCTGTGGGTCTCAGATCCTGCGCAAAAGTATATGTAACATTAAATATATGTATACATGTATTAGAACATGAAAACACACCCAGCAAGAACAATCTGCTCTTATTTTTGGTCTAACAGGACAAAAAAGTGATCTGATTAAAACTAATTAGAAGAAATTCTTGGCTAATCAAAAAGAAAAATGAATCTGCAGTGTACATGGTATATATCAAAATGAAAATCACATTTTATCTCACTGAATACATCTGCATCTCTTTCTCATGTTCAAAGTACAGTTAGAAAGCGAGGAAAGTTGTAATGTTTAGGATTATACATTATTGTAATTGAATACGCTGATATAAAGGCCTTGTTTTGGTAATAAAGGACTGTATGCTCCTTTTAACAATATTTATTATTACTATTAACTTATAGTTAATAGTTTTCACTTACATTGTTATTCTGACTGAGACATGTATCTGTAGAATCATGCAAATGATTTCAAGGGACCATATTATGTGAAATACATTTTCTTGTAACTTTTATATATTTATATGGCTCTTGGGTGTTAGACATACACCAAATGAGTTAACAGTGGACAGTAGACCCCCCTGCTTATTTTCTTGTTTGGGGCTGTACATCCATTCGCTGCATGTTCGTTGTTCTTGAATCTTGACCACATCTTTATAACACTTTGTGTGGGGAGCAAAGGTCAAAATCAGTTGTTCCAGAGACAAGCTGAGAGAGCAAAACTTCAGCCGGGGCAGAAACAAGGATCTACAAGAACATTTACAGACACACTCCAGAGAATTCCAGCAACCTGCTTTTGAACCTTCAAAAATGGTATGAAATCTTTAAATATCAAAAATAAAGTACATTAATGAAGCAACATAACTTTCTATGTCTACTGCTAGTTCAGCATTTCTGTTTAATGTTTGGTAATTTGGTTTATATTGATAATTTTTCCTTTGCACTGTTCTTAAACGGACATCTTACACGTACAGGCTGAACACAATGAATTCCAAAATGATTTCTTTAAAATGTATCTGTTTTATATTCAGTTACAGCTCTGTACTGTATCACAGGACATTTACATTTTACATTTTACATTTAGTCATTTGGCAGACATATTTGCCATGGTGCCTTTTTCAGGAACAAAGTCTGACTTTTCAGGTTGAAAATAGAATTGTTTTTAATAGACAGATTTTACATTACATTACATTTACAATTTTTGTACTTTCTTTCCTGTTAAAAACTGTTTGGAGAATGATGAGCCTTTGACTAAAACGATGAAGCTGGGAGTGCCTGCTTTGACAATAAACCTGTTAAAAGAGCAACACAAAGATATTAAGCAGCGTGTCCTTTAAAAAGTGAAGTTAACTCTAACTAATAAAACCATAGATATACAGATTTCACAGCTTTATTCTATGATGAGATACTTATAATATGGTGACCAGCCAGAATCATAAATTAAAGACATCATTCGACAAATCATATTTTAACTTAACTGTTTAAAGAGAAAACTCTAGCACTCAACACTCAAGTAAAAAAAAAAAAGAAGCTATTTATATGTTTCTCATTAGGTTATTATGTCATTTCTTAATGGCTGCAGAACAATCATCTTGGGCCTAACATTACTTGAAACATTTTAAAACCCCAAAATTTAAATCGATTGTAGGCCTGTGTGGCCTAGAATGAGAAAAATGAGATGCGGCATCTTGCTAAAATATCAATTACAAGAAAATAATAGACAGCTAATCAAAATTTAAACTCTGAAACTCAGTAGATGTACCTGTTATGTTGCAACACTTGTAATAGTGACATCTCCGGCTGTACGTGGTAAAGCCTCTCCTTCTGTTCATCTTCGAAGTACAGCTAGAAAGTGAGGGAAAGTCAAATGTGCTTGATTAGGATTAGAAATATTTTATTGTCATTTAATTTACTGAATTAACTGTCCTGTGTTTTGGTAATAAAGCCTGGTTTGACAGTTATCATTTACTATTGCTCCTGATAACTGGAATTTATCAGAAAGATATGAACTGGATTCCTTATCTACATAAAAAGTGATTATAGTAGAATAATGTAATGTTCAAAATGCCAGAATGTGGCAGCAACGTAGTCCGGTTGTAGTTTGGAAGAAAGAGATTGTTTCACACGAAGGTTGCACAATAAAACCTACAGATTCTCTTAACATCGGCAGGATGTTGATGTGTATTATTAATATTATTATTATTATTATTATTATTCTTATTATAATTACTCCTGGCAATCCTTAAAAAGTGACACAGTTATAATCGAATGACTTCAGGAAAAAATACAAACCTGCAAATTTTGTGGGTTGTATTTTCTGTCTGTGTCCCAAGGTGGAAGTTCTTCTCCAAACATAACTGCCAGGTGATCTATGAAGCTGCCAAATAAAAACATGGATGTGAATGTTGTTTCTGATTAGAAATGTTTCTCCTGTCTTTTATTTTACTTAGTAGAATGAAGCTGAGAAAAGATGACGTAAGTAGCACAGTGAACTGTGGTCGACCTACTCAGATATCTCCAGAGCTTTTACATTTTAGTACTGCTATTATATATTTTTCTTAAAGTAAAAAATCATGTTTTTATTTTTTTATGACACATTAAAATAAACAAATACTTATAATTTGCATTTTTAATCCTTAAATTAGTGCAATACTTCAGTATGAGCTTTAATTTTTTCTAGCTGAGAGGCAGTTAAGTATTTCCCAGTATTCAAGTATTTAATATACAGAAAGTATATTCAGTATAATACAGTAAGTATTCAAATACAGAAATACACAAAATCAAAACACAATCAGGACTAGAAAAAGTTTACCAGTTGCTTTCACGGAAGGCTGAGATGAAATCACTTTGCTGGTGTTCAGGATAGAGGAAGAGCACAGGCCAGTGCAGGGAGCCCTGTTCGTCCAGGAAGACCTGAGCCCCTGTGACCTCCTGAGAGCTGAGGCCGTCCAGGCTCAGCTGTGCTATCGCTGCTGAGGAAGCTTCATCCTCATCCTCACTGTCTGAACCACGCTGAGGGGGCTTCTTAGACTGGAGGAGCTTAATGCCTTGATTCTACATGAAGCACAAACAATGGATCTAATTACTAAATTACCCAAAGCTGGTACACTTGGATCTTACACCCTTAACAAACCGTACATCTAATATAAATGTGATTTTAAAACATAAATTCATATTCAAAGTTAGATGAAAAAGTTAAATCTTTAAATGACTAACTTTAAGTTCAATTGTCCTCTCAGTTTTAAAGAGGATTCCTACCTTTATAGCAGCCAGAAGAGCTTCTTTCTCACCATGCAGCTTTTTTTCTTTGGCCTTGGCCTTCCTGGCATCTCTGTCTGCAGCCCTCTAAGGAAAACAATCATGGTTTTATGCTTGACTGAAATTAGTTTCATAATAATACAGACAAAGGCCAACAATGCAATACAGCCTCCATTTAAAGCACTCACATCAAAGTCAGTTGAAATCATCAGAGTTTGTACCTTGTGTTTATCTGCAGCAGCTCTCAGCTCTTGCAGCTTTTTCTCAGAAGGGTGAGCTTTGAGACCCTCGTCACACCACTTGACAGCATCCGAAAAGTTACGCATCTCTATACAGCACTGAGCTCCTGCAGACCCACATACAAGATATTTACAGATATTTACACACATATATGTAGTAATTTTTTAAAAAACTTACAGTTTAAAAACAGGCATTTTTAATGATGTATCACTTTTATACAACATCATGGTAGTTGGTAATATGAATAAAAATCCCCTTTATGTATCAATATAGTTTTTACTAGAAAATCAATTGAGGAGCTGATAACAACACAAGCATCTTAAATATGCACAAATAGAGGTTATTCATTCAATATTACCTTAAAACACACCTGCTCATTAATTTGCATAAACGGCTAAATACACCCAGAGATATTTAAGGACTACTTTTAATCTATAAATATATTGGAAAACATCTTGACTGAATCATAAACTGATTAACCTGCACTTCTAAAACCATATATTGCCATTTTAACACCACACTTAGAAGAATATATGCTCAGTGATTTAGACGGGATCTGATATGTAAAGTCAAATGATGACACTAATGTTTCATGCTATTTTTGTTTTACTAACCGTTTATTGTCATTCTAACAACTCTATTACACACCTCTGATCAAGGCTTTAAGGTGGTCTGGTTTGAGCTTCTTTGCAGCTGCAGCATCATTCAGTGCAGACCTCATGTTACCTGTGTGATAGTGAACAGATAAAATAAATAGAATACCAGGAAAATAATAAAACAGCACAATAAAAGCCAAGATAAAACGATAAAGGAAAATTAAAAACCCAAAATGTACGACCTAAACAGGGTTGAACGCCAAGGAAAATTCTATTTAAAATTCACCAAGAGGACACATGTTGATTAATATAAATATGATATTATTCTCAATACCTTTTAAAGACTGAGGCTATGTGTTATAATAAGTTATACATAAGAATCATTTAAACATTCACACTAAAGGAATGTTTACCTAGATGAAAGTGTGCTGCCGCTCGGTTGGTGAAAAGAACAACGTTGAGGTCCTGATCACTACATTTCTTTTTCAAGCCTGCTGTATATGACAGTATGGCCTTCTGGTAGTTCTTCTCTTTGAAAAAGGCGTTCCCCTCATCTTTCAGGCTTTGCGCTTGCTCTGGGAAGGAACAAGGTGCATCAATGAGATCATTAACAGTTTCTCATAAGTCAGGGTTCAGCGATGATAAAGCTGTGGTCCACTTACCCTCTGGAGTCCGATCTTCATCATGAATAATGGCCTGGAGGCAAGCTAGTTCTGGATATTCTTTAGGGTCAATTTCTTCAGGGGCTGTTTTCATGAACATAGGTACTTTATTAAACTCCTGGATGAAACGAAAACAAGAGAAACACTGAGAATGGACAGAACATTTACTTCCACATAACCTTCCATTTTTTTTACTCCTGTACTCTTCTGAAGAGTGGCAAATCACAAAATAGTGAGTGAATAATGAGTCTGACATCACAGTACTCTAGCAGGGCTTCCTGACAGGCCCACACTCCTCAGACATAGAGTATAAGCTACATCAGTATAAATAATAATCTGGATACTGGTAATCAATGCAAATCATTGGAAAAAAAATTAGATTGATCAACAATGATGCTGCTCTGAAATGAAGGATGTCAGGAGGCAGCAAATCCAGACATGTTCACTTAAGTAGCATCAGTTTACTGTAGTAATAAATCACCCAGTCCCAGTGTGTTCACACTGAAGGTTTTATAATCTGGAAATAAACTAAAACAACCAATTTTAGTGTGTAAATGGTGAAAGGTATTAACAGTATTAGAAATGTGTGCGTTATTGGTTGTATTTTAGCTCGCTAGCTAGCAATAGCGTAAAATCCCTGTACACCACATTGTTAGGTTCAACTTATAGTCTGTCTCATGTTGGCAGCAGCTAGTTTCAACATGTTATAGATACCTCTTCCCAGTTGTCTCGAGAGAAGGCGTTTTTATATCTTTCGGTCTTAAATTTATCCATGAACTCGTCCATCCCGTCGTCGCTGTCATTTTGCACCACTGAAGACGCCATTTTCGATTAAAATGTATTTTCAAGCAGTTTTGTTACTTAACGATCTTGCGTGATTAAACTACAACATGGGTTTATTACCAACAACCCACCGGTAGTAACGTCAATGACTCTAGAAATCACCCAGCTCCTTGTTTACGCCACGGTTTACACACGTTGCAACGGCGGTGCAACGTTAAAAAACGTCCGCCTGGAAACGCATTGCTGAAACGTTCCCCCTCCCTCTGAACAATGAAAACAAGACAGATTAAATTACTACATTTAAGTGTAATTTAAAGTTAAGTATTCTGTATTTAAATTTTATCAATTCAAATTAACATACCGAATGGGTCGTGTAAATTTTCCAATTTAACGTGGCAAATCTGCATGACTCATTTTACTTTTAATGTAATATTGTTACTTATTGTTATTTTAATACTGACATACTTCACATATTCAAGCTTTGTCACTGACATTTATGCCAATCATAGATTTTAAGACTATAAAATAAAACGCAAACCAAACAGAAGCTTACAGTTCCCAGACTCATTTATTGTCATAAAGCATAAACCTTTTGCTTATCATACAGTATCCACAAACATAAAACAGACAATTGTTCCCACTTTTACAGTTGTTATTTATACAGTTTCAACTTTTTGTAGTAGATTTAACAGTTCAGCTTTACTGAGGAACATTGTCTCACCCGTCTGCTGACAGATCACCTCAAAGCTGGGTGTTTCCTCTAGAGCTCCCTGTCCTACTACAATAACATATGGGTAGCCCAGTCTCCTGGCATCCTTCAGCCTCTTTCCAATGGTCATCTGTGTGCGGTCATCGAAAACAACCTCGCCTTTCAAATGAGGCAGAGACTCTCCCAGAGTGTGAACCAGGTCCTCAGCTAAAACAGTTGCCTCATCCACCTTGCTGCCCTTCTTTGGGGGTAAAACGCAAACTTGGTATGGGGCGAGGAGCCCTGGCCAGCGGATCCCCTCCTCTGTTGACATTACCTCAACGGCTGCAGCGAGAATACGCGTTACTCCAAGACCATAGCAGCCCATCTCAGCAATGCTAGGCTTGTTTTGGGCATTGCTGAAGGTAGCATTGAATACATTAGAATACTTTTTCCCCAGATAAAAGGTGTGTCCTACTTCTATACCCTTTGACTCTACCAGTGTTCCAGTTTTACACAGTGGACAGTCTGTTCTGTCTGATGAAATGGTCTCTACATTAGCAGAGAAGGAGCAGCTCCCGCACACCATAAGCCGGTCCTCACCGATGTCTGCCGGCAGCTGGAACTCATGGGAGAGTTTACCACCAATGTTTCCTGTGTCTGCCTGCACTTGAACGCAATTCAGCCCAAGCCGGGTGAACAGTCGGTTGTAAGCTTGGCACACTGATTCATAGGTCTGGTAAGCAGCTTCTTCACTCACATCAAATGAGTACATGTCTTTCATGTAGAACTCCCTCCCCCGAAGAAGACCAAATTTTGGCTTCGGTTCATCTCTGAATTTTCTTGTGATCTGTTTTATACAAAATAAACAATTTACATATATGAAACAGCAGCTTATTATAATAAACTACACGCGTTACAACTGAACTGTACAACAAAATCCTACCTGATATAGAAGCAGAGGTAACTGTTTGTAGGAGAGAGTAGCCTGGTGAGCGACCAGAGTCGTCACTGCCTCCTCATGTGTGGGACCTAAGCAGTAGTCGACTCCATGGCGGTCTTTCAGACGGAACAGTTCCTTTCCCATCAAATCCCAGCGCTCACTGGTTTTCCAGAGATCAGCTGAGCACAAACTGGGCATGTCCAGTTTCTGTCCCCCAATTCCCTGCATCTCCTGGTCAATCACTCTCACCTATTGATAAGACAGGGTTTATAGCATTTTCTGTAAGGTGATAATGTACAGAATATACTGAATCATGTGTTATTAGCCAAGCATGAAAATGCACAAAGATTATGTTTCAGCGTTAATTTCCCTAATGTACGTGTATGACAAAAAGAAAACCGGAGCAAACTGTAAAGTTAAACAGTACTGAAAAGTGTATTCAAGTTTATCACACATGTTCTGAAGCTGTTTTTTTCAACAGGAAGATAAACATCAGTGATCACAGAGATTAACAGGACATAAACTAAGAATTCAAATTTTTGCAACACAAAACTGTTTCTTCAGACTTGCCTCTGATATTTTAGAGTGAAGATTGCAAGATAAATGCCCCACCTTACCCCACCCCACCCCTGAACCTTATGTGAATAAATTAATCTGGGAAGCAAAACTTCACAACATGAACATGCATACAACTTGCAACAAGAGATCATATACAAATAATTACTTTGTTTTAAGGAGTTTGTTTTTTTGAAGAGTTGGGGGGTTCTCACCACAGACTGTGGTAGTGTATGTTGAGGAGGCTGCAAAGTTTTGTGATATTGGGCTGTAAAAATTAAAATCTGATTTGTCTTTAAATCAGTTTGTTTTCTCTCTCTGGTCTGGTTTATGTTGTAGGGGCACATGTCCGTGTCAGAAGAAGGTCTAGTGAGAACAACTTAATTATGGACATAGCACAATCAGATGTTAGTTACTTTTATTTTTTCTAAAACAAAATAAAAACTAATCTCACCAGCTTCTCCATGGAGCGGACAGTGGCAGGGAGATAGTAGTAGCACCCTGGGTTGGATGGATGAATGAGTCCGGCCTGCTGCATGAGCCTCTGGCTCTTGCAGGTCATTTCTCCTTGCAGCCGGTTGTCCTGCCCCACATCACGCAGGTTTGATGGCTGGTAGAGTCGAGAAACCAGGAGTATGGGTCTGGTATGTCTGGAGTGACTGGAGGCAGGAGCGGTGACGTGCTCAGCACAGCCTGATTGGCTCCTCCTGGGAAGTAATGAGGCTCTATGGAGTTGCTGGAAGACTCTTGACCAAACCCGAGGCATTACAGGCTCCATGGTAGATCAAGATGCCTTCTATTTCAGAGAAATATGATGCAATTAAGTACAAGCTGAGACAATGACTCATGTAACAGAACGTTCATTGGAAATAAGACTGAATAATACAGGAAATCAATCCAAGAGTGATTTGATTGAAAATTGATGACTGATTTAGTATGCACTGTCCAAACTGCTTGTTTCCTGCATCAGTCACTACACTGCTCTGTACAACTTCAGTTTAGCAGTCTGCATATGTGATGACATGCATAGAAACTAACGTATATGGCTTTAGTCACGTTTAGGGGGGCACCATGGCTCTGTCTTTAAACCTCTAACCAAATAATTTTCTGTGACATTTTGATTCATATTTGTATGGAGTAATACAAACATTTCAGCCAGTGGCGCCTGTTTGTTAGTACTATAAGGTTGATCCTAAAAAAGTGAGCAAACAAGCAGAAGTCCACAAGTTTGACCATTGATAAGGCAAGAATGGTCTGTCATCAATCAGGATTTGGCCCAGAGGCTCATATACAGAAGAAAGGTCAACACTGTACATATCGACTCTTTGCATACATTTTATTTGTTTGTATGTGTAAAACTGTTTAATAGGCCATAAAAACATGGGAAAAAATTGGTGTCACTGCAGTTTGTTCTGTTAAAGTGTGATTTCAATTTCAACTACTTGTTCAGTCATCACTGGTTTATTGTCTAAGTCATGTTTTAGACAAATATACAAAACATTCAGTGGCTCCAGCCTCTTGAATGCAACATTGAGCTTCTTTGTCTTAAAAGATATCAAATATAATTTATTTGATATTTTAAACGTTGGCTCATTTGTTGGTGATTGCTGACATTTTATCAACTATCACCTGGTTATACAAAATATAACAACAGAATATGTTATGACAAACTCTAAAATCTGTGATGAAAAGTAAATAAATAAATTCTGTTTTTAAATACAGTACTTCACATTCTGATGAAATTCACTTTAAATTTTATTGGGACGTCTACAAATGTTTCCTACACCACACTTCAAAGTGAAATACATTTTCAGAGCACTCAGAACTAGAAGACTGTATTATTTTTTTAAATTGACAAATGGCAAATTATAAACTGGAAGTGCTATTTATGCGACATTAAATGATTTGTTGAATCACTGCATGCAGCTACAGAACAGGTGAAGTCAAGGTCGTCACAACTTCTTGTCTTATTTACGTATCTAACTGCTACCTAATGGTTTGTAAAGGCGGTAGATGTATCATACAAATTCAGATTTGTTGTACTGTGTTTGATAATGTAGCTGACAGGTGTCCACAGAAAAGACAAGTCAGAGATAAGTTCCTAAATGTCTCACTGAAGACCAGTGTAGCATCTTAGCTAGCTGTGCTTAGCCTCCTCGGTTTGCACAACAACAACAACGTACGCAGAGAATAATTATAATGATAATTACTAAAACTCACCCTATGGTTGACGGCTACACTGTTTGTTCAGAGCAGATTGTGTGAATAAATAGGAACAAAATGGTATTTCTACTGCTTCTAAACTGCACAAGCTCCCCTCACATTGTGCTGCGGTTCCTCCTTTAGCTCCTCATACGGACGCTCGTCGCCACCTACAGGCCTGGAGGAGCAAGTGCACATTTCTCCTTATTACAGCAAGCTGCCTCATCAAACATTAGCTCCTTAGTGTAGAGTAAGACACCTGTTAATCCAGATATCAGCAACACTGAGATGTTTGGCTACACACCTGATATGGCCCCTCAAAAGCCTAAAGTTTTGCTGTAAGCAAATGATTTCTTTGTAGCTAGGTAAGAATATTTCTGTTCATAATTTCACTTATGCTTTTTTTTAAATGGTTGGTTGTGATTATGCATCCCAACATTTTGGCTTTCAGGGATAAATTCATGAGTATTTGAGTTCTTACAGTCTTTACGACTTGATTTAAAAGTGCACCTTAATGTATAATATGTAAAATAGGGTTTAGTTAATGGATCGCATGACTGGAGTTTAGTGAGTCTTTTGTGCTGTAGTATGTGGGCCTGTTTATCAGTGGACACTAGCTTGATAGACTTTAACATTACTGAGAGATACAGTATATTTAAACATTTTCTGTGCACTGCAGAGAGAGATAAAATAAATATTCAAAAGACATCTCTATGATACATCACCCACTATCCCCTGACCGCTCAAGTGTTTTTCTGCTTAATAAGGCAGATTCGGGAAACTGGCATAATTGTAGGAAAGGATGCATTTTGGTTTATAAAGATGCCTTGACAGACTTCATGTTCTTATTTTCAAAAAAGTTATTTGCATCTTATATTTCATTATTATCAGCAGCTCCAAAGCCCTTTATGCTGGTCTCCTACACACTGGTGTTACACTAAATGTGTTGAGCTTTTAAAATGTTATATTAAACATTTTTTATTGCATGACGATTTTCCATGTTGTGTAAATTCTGCATATAGACTTTGATGAGCTAAAAACAGGATGTGCTTACTGTGGAAAAGAAGGGGCAGATGCAGTGAAGGGGAAATGGTTAGAAGTTCAATGACTTGAAAACACATTTAATGAGTCATTTGGTTACGTGCTCTGTATATATGTATCTGCTACATAAACTTTGCTACCAAATACTTTTATTTACATAACAGTTTTATTTGTAACAGGTCAAGATTCAGACTGAGATCTTATTGGTGTCTAACATTGGTAAAGTTATATCATAAATGTGTTTGTGTTTGATCTATGAACCATACAAAAAGTTGATGTTTCTCTTCGATTGTGAAAATACTACAACTACATACTATATACACATAAATATACTATAACCCTAACATTATTGACTTACTTACTCTTACTTTTGCTCCCAAGACTCAGGCTTTTCTATCATTAAACACACTTTACTTCAGCTTTCCTACAGGATCCTGGTGTCTACCTGGCTGTCGATGTGAAGGTCTCATCAACTACAAGAACTCCTAGTCGGATATTCTCACTGAAAATACTCTGTAAGAGTTTCTAAATGAAACATTCAAGGACATGTTTGTGCACAGGCCCAAAAGAGCATATTTCAAAAGAATATGGTTTTGTTCTTGAACATTTAGGATAACATTTATGCCCACTGTCTCTTTTGGAAGTTAACATGCAGTGCACGCTGAAACTAGAAGCACAGTTCACACAAGGGTGGACAAAACTGGACAAATTGCTCAACAAAGCATTAAAATAGACCTTTTTTCATTGTTTATAATAGATTTTGTCCAGTGGGCCATTAAAGTGGACATATAGAGACTCCAAAGTGGACATTCATTCATTCATTCATCTTCTATACCGCTTAGTCCCCGCAGGGGTCACGGGTGTGCTGGAGCCTATCCCAGCCAGCGTCGGGCGAGAGGCGGGGTACACCCTGGACAGGTCGCCAGTCTATCGCAGGGCCAAAGTGGACATTTAATAATCAAATGATATTATAACTGAGCAGTGGAGCTTTTCAACACAACTGGATTTTTGTTTATTATAAACAAGCCCAAACGCCTGAATAATACATTTAAGGCTTATAAATAAGCTCCTATATCCTGTTTAACCCTTTTAAATTTATATAACAAGCATGTGTGCACTCTAATTATATAGTTAGTATTAAGGGCTCTGCTTATTATTACACTCAAAACACTAATATTTCATATGCGTATAGTGTAGGATAAGTCAATTAAGTTATCCACAAAACCTACATTAGAGTACATGAGAATTGTTTTTGTTGTTGTTCTTTTCTCTCTCTACTGTGCCTTCCACTCACTCCAACCAGTCAAGGCAGATGGCCACCCACCCTGAGTTTGTTTCTGCTGGAGGTTTCTACTGTTTTCTCTCCACTGTTGCCTGGTGCTTGCTCAAGGGGGATTTGGATAGTCGTTGTATATTCTGTTGGTTTTAAACCTCATATTGTAAAGTAACTTGAGATTATTATTTTGCAATATAATGTCACTGTATAAATAAATGTAATTGCATTTATTATTTAAATATATATTTTCCTTTGAACTAATTATTTTCTTCTTTTAGGTAATTGTACTTTTTGGTGTCCACAATACACTATTGTGCTTAACAGAAACCAAGTGACAATTTCCACCCATCACTGTTGAGAAGAATATAGTGTTTTGGGTTATTGATGAGTTTTTATTGAGTGCACTATACTACCTCATATAATCTTTGTCTTTTATTGACATGGTACTGCAGTCTGTGTCAGTGCACTTTTGCTGGCTTTATAGCATTTTATGCCAGCAATTTTAAACCATTATTTTTACAGTCAGCCAATGACACAGAGGCACCTGATGGTCGCCCCACATGGCAAACAGCTCAGTGTCTTGAGCTCTTTTCTTTCAGGTGGAGGACATCGTTAAGTCTGCAGCTTTCAGATTTCAGACTAAAGACGCTCGTACTGATCCATTCCCAGGCCCATTAGCTTTATGCCTGTTTCAACCATTTATCTATTGGCTCTTATTGCAAGATTTGGTTCTCAGAGCAGTGGGCGACTGAATGTCTCAGTGAGATATGATCAGTCCCCTTAGGACAGGTTTATCTGCAAACATCATATTGATGACCATAAAAAGACATGAAACATCCACAGAGACAAAAGCAAAACAAAATGACAACAAATGACACAGCTGTGTGTTTGTTTGATAACTGTCTCCCTAACTGTTTTTACGGTTGCAATCGAAATAATATAAAATTATGCCAATGTGACTTGTATTCACTAGTGAAGTGAATAAAATCTCATGCAAACATAATCAACTAAAACCTTGATAAACAGTTAAAGAAAGTTTTATTATGCATACTCCTCATCTATGGAGCCAAACTGTCCCTATTTGTCTCACCACTCCATATGGTGTTTTCCATATTATATATCCATATATCCATATAAAACTGACTTGTTTTATATAAACTTTTTGGTTAGGGATGGAGTACATGAAGTCTTATAAAGTGTTCATCTTATAATCTGTATTTATATGCTGGTTCCTTACTTCATGACATTCTCCTGCAGGTCTTTGGCAGTAATACAAAGGCTGTTCCGGGCTGTTAATTATTTATATTTTCAGACATCCGATGTTATGTACTCCAGTATGACACATATAGTACAATTATCACATTTCTGACAATTTTAGATTAAAAACTGGAAAATTATAACTTGTAATTCATGGCAGAGCTGCTGTATAGGATTTAAATAGATTGTACAAGTGGTCATAATGTTTTGTATGATGGGTGTATATTTTAATTGGAACAAAAGTATCTTGTCCATATCATGAATAAAAGTCCCAGAACGAAAGGTGAGAAGGCATCCACACATTTTTGTCCATTTAATAATGTGAGTTACATGAAATAAACCTCTGCAGCATTTACTGACGCGAAACATTGTCCTCACTTACAATTAATGACCTTCAAATATTCATGTTTCAATAAAATTCTCAAATAAAGTAATGCCAGTCTTGCCTTTAGCAATTTGTGAGACTGAAATGGAAAACATGTATAAGCTTCGTAATTTAATAGCAGCTAATAACTTCCCCCCTGATGGGAGGAAACCTTTGCTGCTCTCTCTCTCTGCTTCTCAGTTTGCAAGGACCAAATATTTCTGTCACTTTTCTGTTCAAAAGCACTTTTTTCTACTCGAATATAAATCAAATTTTGCTCAACATATCATCCAGGTTAGAGTTTGTTTAAAGGGCTTAGTATGTGTCCCCCTCCTTGATGACCCTCATTCATCTTCACTTTTCCAGGTCTGTGAATCTGTAGTTGGAAAATAGTTCACATCAGTACACACAGACATATGAGGAAAATGGTGAATACTAACAGAAATTCTGCTATGTTTCTATTACAGCCATCAGGGTTAATGATCACAATCAGAATACTTCAGAATTGTGTTTTAGTTTTTCTACATGTTTCATGAACCATTAGTGTTCCCTATTGGGCTCTCTGTAGTCATTCGTGGTTTACTGAGACGTTATAATGTGTTTTGGAGTCAGAGCATGATTGTAATCATAGCAAACAAGCAACATAGTCAGGCTAAATTAATAAACTTGTGTCTGTTGATGCTGCAAGATAAACTTGTGATGAGGAAATCATGAAAGAAAAGAACAAAGTCATTAAGATGTTTATTTTATTTGACAAACTCTCCCAAACAAATATCAGCTTGTTTTGGAGCTGTATCTGCTGGCGATAAAAGAGTGGTTTAAGACACTGTATACACTGAAACAGTACTGAAACGTACAAAAAATAAAGAAAGCAAATTTAGATCAATGTCAGATTTTCATGCTCTCACGTCCATAACACCATTCATTATGTATATGTACAAATGGACCAATGCAAATGCATAGGTGTTGATGCATAGAGATATTTGATGGGGGTGTATATATGTTTATATATTTATGTATGTATGTATGTATTTATGTATATGTGTATGTATGTAAGTATGTATAGACATATAGGGTACGTGCAGATGTATGTGTATATGTACTGTCCTTGATTTCTACTTGTTTTGTCTCATTTTGTAAAAGGAAGCAGGTACATCAGCGCATTTCATTGTACATTGTACTATGTATAATTGTGCATATGACGAATAAAACTTATCTCTTATCTTATCTAAAGCCCTTCAATAGAGCTCAAACACCTTGGAAGTTATAAAAAAGGCCAACAGCGTCTC
>OMLM01019984.1:63452-78663 GCA_900302695.1 Helostoma temminkii | reverse complement strand
ATGACATACCTGGGCTCCAGCAGCTGAGGAGGAGGAGGAAGCTGGTATTTTTAACAAATAATGCAATCAACTAATAAGGAGCTTCTGTTATTTGAGAAACCTGCGGGTTCTCTCTGGACATGTTCTCTAACTTCTCCAGTGTTTGTAGTTGCTGTCTCCCACTGCTGGTATTAGTAAAATTATTAGAATGTGTGTTATTCTAACACTTAGTTAGCATGAAATATATATTTTTCCACTGTGCACTGCTTTGAGACATGTTTAGTCCATCTTTTCCAAAGCAACACTGTCCACAGAGATTGAGTGGCAGCGGAGCGTTTATCTGGCGTTTTCTTCTAGATTTATCTTCTAGACTTCTAGATTTCAGTATTTTCGAATATTTTTGTTTTTTTACCATGAGGAAGGAGGATATGTTTTTAAATTAACACAAAACAAAACACAACTGGATCTAACATTTACTGTTTTTTGTTAAATCTATATTAGTGCTCATAATTAATTGGTTTGTGTGGTTAGCACAGCAGAGGAGATGTGTTAGGAGAAGAACCCGCACTGGGTGCATTCAGGCAAAAAGCAACAGACATAACAGGGGGACTTTTACACATAGTTTAATGTTTTATTTTGAAAATTAACCAGATTCTCTATCAGTCGCATGTTTTTACTTCCTGTTCGTCTCATCTGCTGTGTGCTGTTTGACGAAAGTGGTACCGGAGAAGTTTTGCGAGTACGAGTATGAGTACTTGATAAATAAAATGTTTTAATAATTTTATATATTAAGAATGTTAAACGCTGATATGATAAACAAAATTCTGCTTCTGTTACCGCATCTACACTTGGCTTCCTTGGAGGAAGTTTGGGCCGTGAAGGAGGGCAAGGTGGTGGTGGTGGTGGTGGGGTGGGGTTGACTGACGAAGGAGTGGCAGGTCGAACTTGTGAAGAGGAATCTGCAGAGGAGAATAGAAATTTATTAGACTTTCCCTTAAACAGACCCCAATCCTATGTTGTTTTTTGATTAGAGTGTTGTTTTCTATGGAAACCTATTCCTATTCCTATTCCTATTATTTTTTCACTTCAATGGACCACTGTCACATTTCACCATGCACACCTCTGCAGAGGAATAAGAGAACAGACAAACTCATATTTCAGCTGCCTTCCCATGGGTGTCTGCTACCACTGACTACTGGGGATTTTCCTAAAGCTCCGACCAGACAAATTATTTCTAAAAAGCATTGGCTTCTTTAAGTCTGTACTCAGCTATTAGTCATGCTTTCTTTTATGAACTACTGGCATAAATTTGATTAATGGTTTCTCGTCTATTGAGACTAAGTAGTCTGTGTTTGAGTTCCTGGTTCATGACAATTTTCCCAAAAAAAAGAAAAAAAAGAGAGAGACTGCAGTCTCTCACATTTGACATGTTCATACCTTTAAAAAAAAGTCATTTAGTGATACTAACAGGAATGGTTGACAACTGACAGCACAGTACATGCAATAATAATGAAAATGATCTTTCAGATCGAAGCCTGACCTTTAACTACACATCAATCAGAAGAAAAACCTTTGTTAAAACATAACAACTGTGCAGCAGCATGTAAGTGTTCACCCAAATGGGCCAAATTATGACCTGTTTTCTACGGATAAAACTGTAGAATGAAGGTTCAGTTTGTGCTCAGATGGTGCAATTAGGTAAAAGATCTAGAGAGTAATCTGGAGAGTGTACAATACTAGTGATAAAATCATTCATTTTAACCCTATTCATGTGTTATTGATTTAATTAGCCACCTGACTGATAAAATATCTGTGTTTTCTGTGTGATAATTAAACACTGTTCCATGTTAAACAAGTGAGTCAGTTATTTTGTAGGGCACTGAAAAAGTGAAAATATTTTCACTAAATCTACGCTAAAAAAAATATATATTCGAGTTAGGATCATGAATTGCTCACCACTATTCGTGTCACCAGTTCCAGATGTGGGACCTGGTGATGTAACCACTGCCCGGTATGTGGGAGGAGGAGGTGGGGGAGGTGTACTCCGGCTTCCCTGACTAGCATCTTTGGGTGAGGTGACAGTTTCACCTCCATCCTCTTTGGGTTGCTTGGCATCAGTATTCTTGGGGTGCTCCTCTTTAGACAGGTCAAGTGGTGGGGGGATAGAATGTGCTGCAGGTTCCTCAGAAGGAGGTGTCACAGCTGAGGGGGTGTTTGTGTTGGGAGCAGAAGCTGAAGGGACACTGGCAGGTGAGTTAAGAGAAGGAGGAGAAGAACCAGGAGGAGATGCAAGCTCCTTTGGTGGTGCAGGGGGTGGAGAGGTGCTGAATTTGAGAGGATTTTGGTCTTCAGGTGTAGGTGGACCTGAGCAGACAGGAAGTGGAGTGGGCTCTTCTGAGGGAGGCGTTGAATTTGACAAAGGTGGAATATTGTCTTCTGTTGGTGGAGGAGAGGTAGGGAGAGGTGGTGCGTGGTTTTCTTGAGGAAGTGGTGATGTAGGTAAGGGAGGGGCAGGGGATTCAGGTGGAGGTGGGGAGTCTGGTAAAGGAGGCGCTGGTGCCTCTGGAGGAGGTGGCGAGGAGGGGAGCGGACGCGGTAGATTCGGCCGGTCAGGAGATTCTTCACTGAAACAGACCCACGTGTCGCCTACATCCTCACCGGCAGAGGAAGGCTGCTCTGGCCCAAAAATGTTGTCCAAGTCTGCTATTGAAGGCTTCCTGGTGGAGCCATCTGGTTCTGTTGATACTTCTGAAACACAGACAAGCAGTGACCAATCAGAGACTCTTTTAGCAGTGGTGTTTAGGAGGTTTATACTGGACGATACCTGAGAGAGAAAAGTAAACTAACAGAGAAAGTTTAAGGCAGTAAGTTTAAGAGAAGAATTGAGGCAGAAACAGATAAGAAGAATACTTACCAGCACCTGCAGAGGGAGGGCCAGTAGTTGGGGGAGAGGTTGGAACATTCTTGGGTGGAAGTGGAGGTGGAGCTACAACAATATTAGAAGTTTATTAAAAGTCAGTGGTAATTTATGTTGATGACGATTTTCATGTCTTCGCAGTTTATCCTGGGCATTAGAAATGATTTATAGATTAGCCGCAAGCAAGTATAAAATTTCAACAAAATGTATTCAAAAAGTATGGATCCATACATGATGGGTATTATTTCCAACTGGGAAATACCGCCACAACAACTTGAGGATAAGGAATCATCTCACAAATCATAAACCATGCAACACAGTACATTCACCACCATGCCAAATGTAAAGAGGGGGCAGCGGGGGAGCAAGGGTTGGTGCAGTAGGGGCAACGGGTTTTCCATATATGCTTTAACCAAGAGCGAATCATTTGGTTGTAAAATGGCTGATGAAATGAAACAGGTTACCAGCTATTTAGAAAGAAAAAGAGAATGTCATCCCCACACAATTGTTTGATCAGGTCAGATTGCAGGTCTATTTGTTAGTTGAAAGATGGAGATGTTCATGAGGGAGCTGATGAGTCTGTGCAATCATTCCAGGGAGAAGAGGAAGTGCAGCACGATATGCAGGGACTTATAAAACTTACTTCCTGTAGGGAAGGATCTTGTCAGAGAGGATTCAGGGTCTGACAGAGAAGTCCCCCATGCATCAGACTCAGATAGAACCACTACGTTCAGGGGGACAGAATATGCCATGTCAGGGGCATTAGCACCGAAACACAGTCTTCGCATTTTTTTCTTGGTTCAACTTCATGACTGGGGAGGCTGCAACTCATAGTGTTGCTGAATTATATATTGTGCTGTACTGATAACACTCAACAAACATTCTAAAATACTTATAAATGTAAAATGTATTGCAGAGATGGTATATTACACTTTCATACTAATTGCTGGGTGTATATACACTGGCATTTAAGTGTAAAGTTCCATGCAGCAGGAAATCACACACAACCAATGCACTTCATTATTTAGGCCTTTACAAATTGTGCCAGTGTCAGTAAGAGATCTTTCCTATTATTCTGACTGAATGTATAAAAGGAATTTGTGCAGGATTGATGCTAGTCATGCACATGGCATAACATGGCATTTGCTTTACAGCTAAGAGGTCTCCCACAGCCTGCATAACTAAATCCCACTGGACTGGATGAAGGTGAGTGACTCTGCATAGTAACAAGCTGCACTGTGCACATGAATATGACCTCCCAATGACAATTTCAACTTTGACTTTAGCAAAGACAAATGGCATGAATCTACAACTGCATAGGGGCCTATAGAAAGAACAACAATATTAAAGGAAAAAGTAATTGAAAGGAAGAAAGAGAGACTTGTGACATGTGTTCAAAATGTCTTTTTAAAAACAACTTTAACCCATTCTAAGAACCAATACAGACAAAAATACACTGTACATAGAGATACATACACAGACAGCAACACACAGTGATAAGGATGCAGCAGGGAGGTTACCTTCAGTTTTCTGTTCTCCAAAGGCAGTTTCCAAAGGAGGCCCGAATAAGGCTGTGGTGTCTTCAACGACTGGTGTTTGTTGACTGCTGTAAAACAGGAGGGACAATTTAAGCTCAAATCTGTTATGCCATTAAACTAATATCTGATCTCAAAGTAAGATATTTATAGTCCACACCTGCCAACCTTGAAAAAGGCTCAGAGTATTAAAAAGGTTTTCAGCTCATGGACATGCATGTGACATTATACTTGATATATTTAGGATAGCAGACTTATTGATTAATGTCAGAAAACTAAATCTGAACTGTGTGCATCGCTAATGATAAAAACTGAACCATATCAAGCAGCTCAATAGTAAACTCTTGCAGGAGAAGGTTTAGTGATTCAATTCTGACTGTAAACATGACCTTCAGAAAAAAATAACTTCTGACTGTGTATTCACCTGAAAATAGACACAGGGACACCTACATTATGTCTATGAGTTTAATGTTTGTTGGTAAAGAAGAGTCACTGTACAATTCAAAATTCTAAGGCCATAAACTTCATAATTTTTTGAAAGCACTGAGGCCATTTGTCTGGGCACTAAGGCCACTAGACAAGCTTGCTTGTTATGCATTCTACTGTATGTACACTAATAGTGTGGCCTATAAAAAGAGGGGGAACGAATGTCTATCCATCCATCCATTTTCTAAACTGTTTAGTCCCCGTAGTGCATGCTGAAGCCTGTCCCAGCTATCATACGGGCGAGAGGTGGGGTACACGCTGGACAGGTCGCCAGTCCATCGCAGGGCCACATATAGACGAAGACAACCATTCACACTGTCAGTCACAATTTAGAGACTCCAATTAACCTGACTGCCTGTCTTTGCACTGTGGCAGGAAGCCGGAGTGCCCGGAGAGAATCCAGGCAAACATGGGGAGAACATGCAAACTCCCACCTGGCCGACTCCAAATGGAACCCAGGACCTTTTTGCTGTGAGGCAACAGTGCTAACCACTGCACCACTGTGCCGCCCCTGGAAAGAAGTATCTAATTTCTCTTAATTACTCACAGCAGAGGGTCTTAAGAGGTGTAATAATTTTACTCTTCTTAGTTTCCTGTCATCCTGATGAGCAGAGTGCCTATATTACTTCTAGCACCAACAAAACTAAATGTTTAATGGTCGCTTTTTCTCTTTGTTATACTTCCAAAATAAAAATAAAGGTCACTTTTGTTTACAACAAACTTGTAAACAGATTATCTAATAAAGATTTACCCTGCACATTAAATACCTTATTGATTGTTATGACATAAGTAAAAGGTGATGAGTCTACATCATTAGTACACCGATGTGACAGACTAAACATTAAAACTTATGTCTAATGATTATTTTTCACTGACTGTTGAGAATAATGTTAGATCACTCATTGCACAATCACTGTTTTGCACATTTTGTGTACAGGTTGGCAGATCTTATAATGAAATCTCACAACCTTCAGGTGTGATTTACAATCATCATTTGTGTTTTGGGATAAAAATTAGGTATTGGAAATGTATGTATTGATGGTGAAAGACATTCAATTAATTTGGCATATTTCTTGTCCAAAATGAGCAGTGACTGTAGATATCTAGTTATATTGCTCTGGAGAGAACAACCATACCTGACTCATGTGCATCTGTGTGATTGCTGCTATACAAATTGCATTGAACAAAAAACAAACAGAAAATACACCATACACAAATGTGCACACTAAAAACAAGCAATCAAACAAAACACAAAGCCATGTAATATGACATAAGCCCTCTCATAACTAGAAGAATAACTACGACAAACACTTTTTCAAGCACTAATACAAGAACCCTATGATTAAGATCCCACAGTGCAAAGCATATTTCAGTTTTGTTGGGCAAATAACGAGCGAGATCTCTGCACAGTCATGATTTGATTGGCTGACAAAACTCCCAAGGAGTCCTTGTGATGCTTGATGGAAACATTTAAATGCTACAAAGCATTTTTTAAAAATGAAACTACACTACATGCAAAATTTTAACATCTAAATTATTATTTTTCCTAGACATTACTATGAAGTCCATAGTTAATACCTCTCTTAGATTGACACTACATTTCATACTACACAGCAAGTCTAGCGCACTGCTTTACAAAACACAAGTTCATCCTTTAGTAATTCAAAGCAAAGCTTTATGTCTAGGTCCAAATAAAACCAGACGCCATTTCTCAAATGCGAAAAGGTAGAGGAAAAGCCATTTACACAGACTTTACAGGAACCAAAAATACTTGTAAATATTCAGCAAATGACAGGAAAAAGGATGGGTAGCGATGGCACACACTGCACCTTTCCTTTACTAGGTTTGCCTGCGCCCTTGTGAGAGCACACTGAAGTACATACCTGGCAGGTTGAGGTGGCGGAGCTGGTGTGGGAGCCACAGTGGGTACAGCAGTCACAACTCGTCTTGGCCTGGCAATCTCTTCACCTTAAAGCAATTAAAATTACTTTACTACTTGTGACTATTTTATCATAGTTCACTTTTATTTAAAAAGTGGGCCTGGCTGAGGTGCATCCAGACTGGTACTTACTGGAGGTGTTCCTTTTCAAACCCTGTAATATACAAAAAAGAGAAATGTGAAAACCCAAACACATGAAATCTCAGAAAGTACATGATTAAATGTTAGAGTTATTTGCACAATGCAATTCACCATTTTAAACTACATTACGTCAGATTGTCAGATGTCAGATCGTCATGTATGTATTCCATACATTTGATTCACATTACTAACTCTCCAGATTTCCCGAAAACATTGATAAGTTTTATTTACAACACTCACACAAATTCTAAAGGTATTCCCCAAATTCAGACCTATTTATTCACATTTAAAAATAATCTAGTTCTGTCCTGAAAAAACAGAATTTTAGCCCATTTTTCATGTGTGACATTTTCTTCTCTATAAAAACAAAGATGGCGTCAGAAAATACCATTGTCGCACTTACTTTAATTAAAAGTTAGGTGCTTTACAAGGCATGTTTACAAGTGTTTACTGTGTTTTGGGGCATCTGGAGAGTTGCAGAATTACTGGAATTTACTAGTTACAACACCTAGTAATATGTTAAGTCTAAAGTTACTTTAGGTATTTGGAAACTGAATTTAGTTAACCTATTTAGTATGTAAGACTTTATGCCATAGTGTCACCAAATTAAAGTAAAATGCGATTCCCCTTCTAGATCTAGTGTGTGATTTGTCTGTTCTGGATTAGTGTCAGAACAAGGCGGCCCAACATTGGCAGCTTATTCAAAAAAGGACCCACTCACTATTTAGATATAAACTGGCAACAGTTGACATTTTCAGTTGATTACACAGTACTGACCACATATTCATGAATAGTACATTGAATTTCTGCTAACAGATTCTCCTAAATCTTACACACTGAACGTTTAATTCATGACCTGCACAATAACTTAAAAATGGCAAAAGGTTGTAATAAATAGTGTAAAAATATGAGTACAGTTTACATTAAGAGGCAACAAAGCTTACATTAAAATTACACTAATACACAAGACCAGTGACACTGTACAGAAAATGAAAACCTGCTGTGACCTGCAGTGAGTGAGCTAACTGTGCTGTAATCGATGTGTTGTGAAAGCCAGAAATATTAGAAAGAAATCCAAAACGTGCTTTTGAAATTTTAAGAATTCATTCTTAGTACTATAGAGAAGGTGTTAAGCTAAATAAGTTAGAGCATAACAAATGTAAAAGAGAAATAAGTTTGTTGCTGGACATGCAACATTACAAAAAACATTCATCCAGCTGTGATTTTAAAATGGCCATCCATATATGAGCATACGTATGAAATCACTAAGCGAGGGGCACCGAGGGGGCCAAGAAAGGCACATGCAGATAAAAAGAGAGAGAGAAGAGAGGAGATGAGAAGACATAGTGATGCAGAGTGACTAAACTAAGACATCAAAGGTTCCAGCTGGCAAAAGTGCAAATTTTCTCCCACTACAGAGACCAAAGATGAAGCCATCAAGATGAAAAACAAGTACACAAGCACATTAGGGATCACAAGAATCTGGAAAAATATATTTATATAGCTGTATATTTATTTACACATAAATCATATAAAATATAACATAAAAAAATCAGTTAATAGGTTTGACTCATTCATTCGGATACTGAACCCACCTACGTATTTTCATTCTTTTTCAACTGACCCCAAAGACTAACTGACAGTGGAAATGGTACAGGAAGACATGTGACATATTAAGCCTGACCCCAGGGAGACAGAAGAAAAGGACACTTACCGGACTACGTCTCTGTGACCAGCATAAAGGAAGAGAGAAGAGACACCTGGTCAGAGAGTAACAAATCAGTAAAGCAGACATCATGTGCATCTGGAGAAGAAGAAGTTTGACCAGGCTGGTCAGGTATTGGGATGTGCCTGATGACATGCCCAAAAATAAGGCATTATGTGGTCATCTGTTTAAGTTTAATTTTGTGAGAAATACACTGTGGAAGATTATGAAATAAATGTAATAAATGCAAACAGGTCCAGTTAATTCTGTCTAATGCAGCAACTGGCTATAAGGAAACAGCCAGGGATTATGATTATTTTGATAGCGCTCAAAGGTCCTTGGATAAATGAAATTATCTGCTTAAAATTTCTCATGTGTTATAATCTAAATAACACTAAAACAAACTAAAAAACACTGGAGCTGATTCAATCCACCCTCCCTGTTTATTTTCAGCTGTATCCATGCCTGTTCCTACATTTTACCAATGTCATGTTAAAACTCCAATTTTTGCAGTTTAATCTTTTTAGTTTTCCCTCCTTTATAGTCTTCCATCTGCTGTGTTGTTCCCCTTAATTTCTGCACAAATCTCTCCATCTGCCTGTGTCACGTCCACCTTGTATCAACCCTCTTTCCATCCATCCCTCACCCTTGTGCTTGTTCCAGTTGTGTAGTGAGCCATGAGTGATTAAAGTGATGCAACAAGAGGGTGGGACATGATAGTGAAATAGATTCATTTCATTGGCTGTACTGGTGCAGGAACAATTTGTCATATCCAATCAATGTCTTCCTACTGCATGTAAACAAGAGGAACAACAGGAAGTGTTCTGTCACTGTGACCTTTTAGCCCGTATCAGCCATTAACGTTGATCTCTGTAACCCTGGTTTTGAAAAACAAAATATAAATAAATGAATACATACTTATTTTAACATTAAGTATGTGATATATATATATGACATTGGAAAATAGGATTTAATCAGAAAAATGTCTCTTTTCTCCTCCTCGAACTGCCACCTTATTGTGGAGGAGTGGTTTGCGTGCCCCAATGACCCTAGGAGCTATGTTGCCAGGGGCTTAAGCCACTGGTGTGGTCTCCCAAGGCAAACAGGTCCTAGGCGACAGGCCAGACTAAGAGAAGTTCTTAAACCCCCTTATGAATAAATTAAAATCAAGGACCATTATGTCGGGGCCCCACCCTGGAGCCTGGGGTTAGGGCACGTAGGTGAGTGCCTGGTGGCTGGGATCTTGTCCATGGGACCTCGTCTGGCTTAGGCCAAAGGAGCAATGTGGGACCGATTTCCTGTAGGCCCACAACCCGCAGGAAGGAGAATAAGTACAAGTGGCACCAGAACACCCTTGGTTGGAGTTGGGGGAGAAGTTCGGCGAGGTCATGGAGTGGGACTATCAGTCATCCTCGAAAAAATTTGGCAAATCGTCCTGCGCTTCAGGAGAGGGAAGCAGTGTTCTGCCAACACTGTCTACAGTGGAGGTGGGGAGCTTCTGACCTTGACTAGGGACACTAAAGACTGTGGAAGGAATACTTTGAGGATCTCCTCAACCCTGTCAACACGCCTTCTGTAGGGGAAGCAGAGGCTGGGGACTCAGAGGTTGATTCGTCCATCACCCTGACTGAAGTCACTGAGGTAGTCAGTAAGCTCCTCAGTGGCAAGGCACCAGGGGTGGATAAAATTCACACTGAGTACCTTAAGTCTCTGGATGTTGTGGGGCTGTCTTAGTTGACACGCCTTTGCAGCATCGCATGGAGATCAGAGACAGTACCTCTGGACTGGCAGACCAGGGTGGTGGCTCATCTTTTTAAAAAGGGTGACCAGAGGTTGTGTTCCAATTATAGGGGGATAACACTCCTTAGCCTCCCTGCATGAGTGCTGGAGAGGAGAATTAGGCCCGATAGCTGAACCTGAGATTCGAGAGGAACAATGTGGCTTTCGTCCTGGCCTTGTAACACTGGACTAGCTCTATACTCTTGCGAGAGTGCTCGAGGGTTAATGGGAGATTGCCCATCCAGTCCACATGTGTTTAGTGGACTTGGAGAAGGCGTTCCTGTCCCTTGTAGCATCCTGTGGGAGGTGCTCCAAGAGTACGGGATTTGGGACCCTCTATTAAGGGTTGTCCGGCTTTGTATGACCGGAGCAGGAGTTTGGTTTGCACTGCTGGCAGTAAGTCAGACCTGTTCCCGGTAAAAGTTGGACTCCGACAGGTCTGCCCTTTGTCATCGGTTTCTTGGCGCAGCCAGGGGCTGGAAGGAGTCCGGTTTGGGAACCACGGGATCTCATCCCTGCTTTTTGCAGGTTTGTAGCTGAATGCGAAGCGGCTGATGAGAATCAGCACCTCCAAGTCTGAGGCCATGGTTCTCAACCAGAAAAAGGTGGTTTGCACCCTCCAGACTAGGGGGAGATCCTACCTCTAGTGGAGGAATGAATTAATGTCTTTTTGTTTCCTTTTGAACTGAATCTTTGCTTTTGGTGCTAGAGTAAAAAAATACTTTGTAAATGTGGTAGATCATATCTGAAAAGTGAGTCAGCAGGGATTTGACTTTGCCTGAGGGGAATCCATGTGTAGACCAGACTGCATTGTGGATGACCACACCAATCTGAGAAATTCTGACATATGAAGAATTTATCATAAAACAAACATGTCTGTCTTTCTAACATTTTAACTCAGTCTCTCTGACCTTTTTCTCACCTCCTTCACCTCTTGTGGTCTTATTATTTGCACTGAAAAGGGAAAGCTCAAAAGTCTAGAACTAATTAAAATCAGATTTAAGAAGTCTTAGTCAGCGGAAAGAACTGAAAAAAATAGACCTGTTGTACTCTAAGTACCAAAGCAAATAAAACAACTTGCATGTACCAAGCATGCTGTGCAGTAACTCATGAACACAGACTCCACAAGACAATGAGACACATTCAACCTTCATGTGCAAGATAAGTTGCTAGTAGCATAAAACGGATTTTGTGAACGAATGCATTGCAAGTAGTATTAACAGGAATGAAAGAATTAAAAATCCAAAAACAAAAAAAAGAAGTCAGCATGCAAATTAAAAGGCTTACCGGACTCCTCTACAAAGGTTAACATCAGCATTAGCGGCAGCAAAATATAAGAGATAAAAGAGAAATAAAAAGAAATGAGGGGTGGAACAGTTAGGGAAAAGTTGGGAAAGTTTATTAACATTGCAGCTCAAAGTATCTGTGCAAAATGCAGGCAGTCAACTAGATTAACTGTAATCATTAACACATACAGATAATGTAAAGCTGGTGTAACCCTGTGGGGAATATCAGTGTTACTGAAATGCAATAGTCTGTTGTTTCTGAATATTGTACACCCCACCAAGGGGATAAATATTCTAGGCAAAAATTTTCTGGATTAGTTGAATGAAAATGAAGTTGAAAAAAGGGGTTAGCTAACACTTGGCCCTGCTTCCTGTTTTCATCAGACCATTTCATTGTCAGTTCAAAGCCAGTCCCAAAGTTGCCAGGGAGAGAGACTGAGAGTAACTGTGTGACTTGTGTAATTTACGTGTCTGCGCAAATGTAATGATAATTTCAACAAGGTATGAGTTTCAGTTTTGTAGCTGCAGCCCGGTTATTCCAATGTCAGAGTCTTTGTAAACATTCTGGTTTATGCAGTATGAATTTCAAGAAGATGTTAAAATTATGTCAGACCCCTCGACCAAGAGAAAGATCTCTATGCATTCAGATTATAACTTAACACCACCTTCCATACAACCTCAAACCAAACTTGTCATACTATTGGGCCTGCAACTTGCAGTATATTTATTTTCATGCATCATGGACCTCTTAGAACTACTGTAGATGTCAAATGACAATCAATATGACTAAAACATGTAGTGCCCCCCTAGAACTGTCTAACACTAAAACACATGTGCACACTGCCAGTATCACCATGAAGCAACCTGCACACCTGATCGGGTTCACAAAGTCAGTGGAAGACTAGACTGAATTATTAAGACCTAAAGCTCAAATGACCACAAGCAATCTTGTTGTGCAGCAGACCTACACTTAGTTTCATTCTGCCCACTTTCCAACCTGAATTATTCAAGTAGACACCCAAGCTGACTGTCCTCACTGGAGAACATGTCAATTACGGATAGGAGTTAGACGTCTGAGGATGCAGCAACC
Source organism: Helostoma temminkii (assembly GCA_900302695.1). Taxonomy (NCBI): domain Eukaryota; kingdom Metazoa; phylum Chordata; class Actinopteri; order Anabantiformes; family Helostomatidae; genus Helostoma; species Helostoma temminkii. The sequence continues at coordinate 65,806 of OMLM01019984.1, read as the reverse complement.
TGCTTGGAATCTAGTTGCTAATAATGGACTGTGTAAAGGCATGTGTACACAAATCTGGACTTATCAGCTGAGCTACATCAATTTAAACAGGAGCTTTACCCTGCTATTTTGTTGTTGTCAGATGGTTTGTGTTGTCATGAGACATATGCTTTCTGTAAAAACAGCATTGCACTAAAAAGGAGAACAGTGTCACAAATGATCTCCGTGCAATCCTATAATAAACTGACCCCACTCCTTACAGGGACATGCACTGTGATTTCAGACAATATGTACTGTTCCACACTGGCTAATTAAAACAAGCTTGTCCTTTCATCTACTGATCAAAGAAAAGGGAAAAGGTGACCAGTCTGGAGTTACTCATCACTACTCCTAAATAAAACAAAGCACCGGGATAAAGTAGAATCTATATTGTAGAGAAAGATGGCGGCTGATGTGCTACTAACACAAACAACATCAAGCAGTATCTGAGTAGGTCAATATAAGTGGCAAACAACAACATACATCACCAAAGACACCATATAAACAGAAATGCACAACCATATGTACAGTGTGCACATAAAATACCTAGTTTTATTAGATGGTGAAGATAAGAAGCAGGTGTGATTTGCACATTCTAACACTCATACAACAACACTAATAACACTGTAAAGCCATGAGTGTGAGGGCAGGGGTACTCACCATAGGAGATGGGGACAGAGCTATGTTTCCTATGGAGGCTTTGAGTTCATCAACCGAGGGCTCTGCCACGACACAATCAGCTGGCAGTGGCTTGATCTTGATTTTGAATCTTTTCCTGTGGTCCTCCTCTTCTTCCGATTCATCAGAGGAGAAGAAGTGAGACTTCTTGGTAGTAGGTGAGAGAGCAGTGTTAAGGCAAGCTTTCCTAGCTCAAACAGTTCAGGATTTATATGAATAAAGTCAAGTATGAGTATGCTGATTAATGCGCCATGTAACCGGGTTTATAATCCACTTTTTACAAGACCGCATGTCAGCTGAATGAAAGGGGAAGAAAACTATGCAGAGTGTGATTGTGCCTTGTTTTTAAATCAAGTCTACCTAAAGATAAACTAAAACTGAAAGCAACACAAAGTGCCCTGTAGACATCTAAATAAGTCACTCTTCACTGGGTATTTATTTAATTCAGTCAGTTTGCATTGTAAAATGCATTTCACAGCATTTCTCTCTCTCTGTGCTGTCAGCTCCCCTGACATGACACACACAAAAGAAACCCCCAAAATATACAAGGAGGTCTCCTTTCTCTCTATACAGTTAAAATCTGAACTAGATTTAAAATCATATTAAATGTGTCAAGTGTAAATGACCACTGTACACATCTGTAATGTTAAAAGATGTATAACGCTACAGGTAATCTCAAAATATTAAGCTCTGATAAGGTTGTGTGCAGAACTCCTTTTTATGAAAACATGCAGTTGATTAAGATAAAGACACAAAAAGAGTAGATTACTATTACATACAATAAAAGTGGTGCAGGGGTGTAGAAAACTAATTATGTGGTACATACACTAGACATTAGACAAACCCAGGAGCTTGTGAGTTTGTGCATTACAGGGGTCATTATGCAACAGCATCATGTGCTTCTTCATGTCTTTGAATAGGTTTTTATCTACTGAACAAGTCAGAGTTTTCCTTAGCTGACATGGTGTTGAGTGTGCCTAATGACCAACAGACCGCTGTTAACTCATAATGCAACACAAATGCACACACTACAGCATAAATAGGTTATTGTCTGTGTGCTGCACACAGCATCACAGTATGCCAACTATTAATTAATTTGTTTGAGCATCACTGTCTGCTCTCCCAACATAAGTTTTACTGTGTGACAAATATGACATATCACAGCTGCACATTGCACCAATCTTTGCATAATGTCATTGTGTCACATTGCATTTAATTTATTATTTCTGGTGTCTTTTGACTGGAATGCAATTGAAAACCCTACAAAGTGGCTAGTGGGAGTGACTTTACCACACTGCTGAAATTCACCCACATTTGGTAAGTTGGCGGGTGTTAATGTCAAGTCCTGGTCTCTACTAATTTGGCATGAAGGGGATGAAGTGCTGTACTTAGCATGTGAATGAGTTTCACTAGACAAACTGGTCTCTGTAAGCAAGTTTAACAATTCTTGTACTAACAATGCAATAAACCCATTTTCAGTAAGTCAAAGGTCGCAAAAAAAAACAAGTTAAATTCACCCTGTCACACACAGCAGTGCTAAGGATATCACCCTCTTCTGACTCCTCATCAGGTCTGATGCTGTAGCCCTCATCGTCTACCTCAGGAGAGTTCTGAAACACAGAGAATCAGTGTAATTATCTTCAAATATAAATAATTAA